>PVKS010005581.1:0-84144 GCA_004027875.1 Aplodontia rufa | reverse complement strand
CTCGCCACAGCCTATCCTTACCTATCCTGCCAGACAGAATTCATCAGCTATTCCCACCGTGTTGGTCCTTGGTGGCAAAGTCCCAATACTCTTCATGGTTCACTCTTTGTTTGGCCACATGCTGAGTTAGTGACTGCTTCTCACCAGAGAAAATGAGTCATACATTGATCTTGGCCAATCAAAAATCCTTGCCACAGATTGGTTTGAACTTGGGAAGTTGATACAATTCGGACAAGGAGTAAGAAGGAAAATCTCCTGGAGAATTTAGCCCAGAAGAACTTTATTTACTCCTAGAAAGAAAGAGAGAAAATTTACCCCTTTTCCTCTCAAGATGCCACAGGTGAAGAGCTAATGTCTGGTACGATGCAACCATCTTGTGACCATAAAGCTAAGGCTTAAAGCCAACACACGAAAACGGCAATGAATACATAGAAAAAAATATGTCCCAAATTAGAAAAGCCTGGAACACCCTGCCTTTTTAATTATTTCACATGGGGAAAGTATTGCTATTCAAGTCAGCAGTTATCAGTCCCAGCTGCACATTAGGCTGTGGAATGCTTCAAACACATCAGTACCTCAGGCTCTACACCACCCTGAGATTCTGGTTTAATCAGATTGCTCTGGAGGCTAAGCATCCCTTCTCCCACAGTACCAGGTGACTGTAATAACACATTCAGGGGGTGGCTGGAGCAGTGGTTCAGTGGCAGAGGGCTTACAGGGCATGTGCGAGGACCCAGGTTCAAACCCCAGCACCACCTACAAAATTTTCAGAAAAACAAAAGCCGGATGATAAAACAAATAGATTCTCTCTCCCTATCTGTCTCTAAAAAAGAAAAAAAGCCTTCAGGCAACAGAGCCCTGCAGGAGGATGAGCTTCCTGAGTACAGTGAGGATGTCTTCTGATACTGGTGTCCCTGTAAGTAGCAAACACAGCTCTCCATGATTGCAAACCAGAGTTCTGTAAAGCAGATTGCCGGCTCCATCTCTGGACTTGTATCTTCTCACAAAGGGAAAGCTGAGCTGAAGCTTGTAGCAGGGGCTGTGGAGGGGTCACTGGCAGCCCAGCCCGGGATAGCCACCTAACCAGGAATGCTCAGTGTGCCTGCCTGTCACTACCTGACCCCTCCTCTCTTCTCTGAACCTCCAGGGCTCGGCCCTTGGGTCTATCCCCGGCCCTGGGCAGTACTGAGGGTTAAGTCTGAGCAGATGTTTTTCTGTGCCTGGGTCTGCTGAAGCCTGAGAGGATGAGACTTGCCCACATTGCTATCATCTCATGGAGTAAACAGCAAACTGATGTTCCTTTACTTTGTTGCATCCAATTCCATAAAATATATGGTTGCACCTTATGACCCAGCTATCCCACTCCTGGGAATTTTCCCAAAAGACTTAGAATCAGCATATTATAGTGATGTGGCTTCATCAATGTTTTTAGCAGCTCAATTTACTATAGATAGATTATGGAACCAACCCAGATGCCCCTCACTTGATGAGTGGATACAAAAGCTTTGGTACATATATACTATGGAATACTACTCGGCCATTAGAGAGGACGATATTATAGCTTTCGAAATCAAATGGATGGAGATGGACAGAATTATGCTTAGTGAAGTCTCCCAAGCTCTGAGACTCAAGGGCCAAATGGTTTCTCTCATCTGTTGATGCTAGCATATATGGGGAAGAAGTAGGGCTGATGGCTAACCTAACAAAACTGCAAATTGAATGACTTTCAGAGCATTAGGGGGATAGCTCTATAGGATACTTGGAGGTGTAGGGAGGGGGATGGGCAGGGGGAGGGTATATGAAGAACTCATAGGAGTCTGGAGATTGGGAAGATGGGGGAACCATCCCAGAAGCCAATGCCATTCCTCCACAAACTACCCATTTAACACATGAGTTCTTCTGGGGGGAAACTGCAATAGGTAAAATCCAAGGTGGTTATCCATGGTCTGGTTTTTTCCCCTCGATAACAAAGTTTATATCCATTGATTGCTAGCTAATGTTTTGATAATGTTTCCCCCCCAACTGTATTTCTATATTCTTCTAATAAAAAAATTAAAAATTAAATATACAGTTGCTTTACTTTATGCCGAATGCTCGGACTCCACACAGGGAGTGAAAGCAGAGCCAGGGCTGCAGGGAGCCAATGTTGCAGAGAGGGAATCCCCCTTCGGAGGCTCAAGACTCTGCCCCATCCGGGAATTGGTGCAGGCGTCCCTCGAAAATTCATAGCCGCCTCCTTCCCTTCTCCTGTTTCCCTGGAACTGGAAGGAAATCCCTGGCTTTTCCTTCCGCCCCTATTTCCATTTCCTCATAAGCAAATCAATCAGAAGCTAATACCCTGGCTCCACACCACTTCCCAGTGCACTCCACACTGGGCTCCAACTGAACCTTCCTGTGAATCTTTCCAGAAGTCCCATGAATGTCTGCTCTTCTCTTTCCTGCACGAAGTGCAGGACCACAGCTTGGAAAGCTCAGCTCTGTGATCACCTCCATTGCACATTGCGCATGAGAACAGCACTGACAGCAGCCAGCTGCCGCCTGGCTGGAACGACCCACTGCCGCAGGAAAGCTGCGCCAAGCTCAGCACCACCCTTTTTCTGGTCTTGCCTAGTTCCTTCTGATTTTGCCATTCACTGCAGATTGGCGAGGCTGTCTGCTTCTGGAGTTCTCATTAGTATCCATGTGGTCTCTCCAGAGTGCAAGCTCCAGCCTGCTCACTGGGCAGAAGCAGTGTTCCAAGAGAAGGAGGAAGTACGCAAGACCTTTGAAGGTCTGGCCTTGGAACTGAGATAACTGAGATATCCTTTTTTTTTTTTCTTTTGGTACTAGGGATCAAACCCAGGGGTGCTTTTCCATGGAGCTACATCTCTAGCCCTTTTTATTTTTTATTTTGAAACAGGGTCTCAGTACATAGTTTTCCAGGCTGGCCTCAAACTTGCAATCCTCCTGCGTCAGCCTCCTGAGTCGCTGGAATTACAAGGGTGTGCCACCACGCCTGGCTGACATATCATTTTCTTTGCAGTCTATTAAGTAGAGCAGGTTGAAAGGCGAGCTCAGATTCATGAGGTGGAAAATAGACTCTGTCCCTTAATAGAAGGCATAAAGCTGTAGAGAAAAGAGCCTAGGATTGGGGATGCCATTCATCTACCAGCACTAAAGTGACGGAAGTGCCTTGGAACGCTGGCAGTATGGAATCAGGCCCTAAACTCCAACCACTGCACACTTGTGTAGCTTTGCACACTCCCAGACACCCAGGTTCTAAGACTCTAGCTTGATCAAGTTCTTTCCTCACAGCTTCAATATCCTAGGTACTACACATAAACATGCTCAATGCCACCTCAACAGATAATGACTGACACCCAAGTAGACCATTCCACACCCTGGAGTTCACAGAAGAAGGAAATATCTGAATGTTTTCAAAACCAATCTCAGTATTTTAATATCACCCAGCTAAATACTATCATTGCTCAAACCTCAAGCACCAACAATATCATAAATGAACTCTACAGGATTGTGTGCTATGGTACAATAAAGTATTAGGAAATAAGGCATCCTTTACATTACATTGTAAGGAGAAATCCTTGAATGGTAAAGGATTTTTAGAATACCTGCTTTCCCCTTAAGAAACTGAGAGTTCACCCAGAATGAAAAACCCAATCTGCAGACTGATAGTTCCAAACTCAGACTATCATTTCCAAGAGTGTTTTCTCCCAAAACTCCGTCTCATAAAGAGTATTTGATGTCCTTGAACTCCCAGTACAAGCACACTGCATTTTTCTTCAAATTACCTCCAAACAATTACATTTGTTTTACCCTCATGCCCAGTAATCCGAATCCCATTCCTCCAAATTGTCTGCAATATAAAATGCGACTAACCCCTTTCCTATCTTTCCTGCAAGGATTTTTTTTCCAAAGTGTGTGGCGACATCTTTTAAACAGATTCTTGCAAACTGAACTTGTTCCACCACGTGCAAGTGCTACTTGGGGTGTACGATGAGTGTCACATCCACCTGAAGCTCGACCACGAGATCAAGCCTCACTCCACTCTGCGTCCACCCTGTTTGGACCATATTGATGTTTCTGGACAAAGCGGGACACACCTGCCCCCAAGTCAGCCCCAAGGGGTCCAAATGCCAGTGGGATGTTACAGGGCGTTTCCTTGACTTCTCACTTTTTCAAAGTAGAGAGAAATTCTACCTGTAAGAGGAAAAAAAAAACTCACTCTTCTTTTTCATATCTCCTTTTTCTTTCCCCCAAATAAAAATATGGGAAAATATCATTTGAACAGAGTGAAAACAAGAGAGGAGGAGAAAGATGGAAACTTAAGGGGATTTGGGTGACAAGGGACTTGAGTTCTCTGATGCTGCAGACTTTGTCCTCGACCTAAATATTCTCTTTCTTCCCTGCATCATGCAGCCAGCTGCCCTAGTTACCCAAGCCCTCCACTCCTTTCTTCCACACTGCTCCCTCCCACCCCCACCATCAATATCCTTCTGGCTGAGTACAGCCCTCATCCCACAACCCACACCTGCATTTCCATCATAGAGCCCCATCCCTATTTGCTTTTGCTTTTTTTAGATGACAGATGCTAATTGCATAGAGTTATGGGATCCAATGATGTTTTGACATGTTTGCAATGGATAGTGATGAAATCAGGCTAGTTAACAAATCTATCACCTCGGATACGTGCGCTTCTGTGGAAACACTTTCGATCCACCCTTAGCAGCTTTGACATCTACAGTGTTTGTTACAGTCGTCATTCTGTGCGATCATCACTAATGCTTATGCCGCACCCTCTTCCCCTATGGCCAACTGCGTTAACTGTTCAAGGGTTGCTCCTGTCTCTGTGGCTCAGGCCAGAGTCTCCCCAACCTAGTGAGCCATCAGCACCACAGAGGGAGTCCCTTACAATTTTGGATTCCTGTCCTGACCTTCAGAATCTCCACAGGAGAGGTGCTGGGCATCTCCACTTCTTAAAGTCTTTCCTTATCATTCTGATGATTGGCCAAGTTCAGTAACAAATTAAGCAGAAAACCTTCAAAGAGCCAGATGCTACTAAGAGACATGGAACACAGTCTCTGACCTGAGAGGCTCTGGGGCTCACAGGAAGCCCATGCACCTATCACTGCCAGCTGCTGACATTCTGAGAATACTGCTGGTCCAGGACACCAAGTCACATTCAACTGCCACCAACCTTACTTTTATGTAATCTTAAATCTGAAATCTGGAAATGTCAGGGGCTCATAGAAGAAAGCCCTCCAGATAGAACTCACATTCCAGAGCTGGAGTGGTGGCTCAGCAGTTACAGCACTTGCCTGGCATGCGCAAGTACGTGAGTTCAAACCCCAGCACCACATACACAACGAAGTGTTGAAGCAACGAAAACCATGTGAAAAACTAAATAAAATTGATTCTCTCTCTCTCACTGTCCCTCTCTTTAAAAAAAAAAAAAAAAGAACTCCCATTTCAAAAAATAGTTTTTTCAAGTATTAGTCTATGATGAACAATTACCAAGCTCCTTGATCACCATCAATTCACACAAAAAGAAACAGATAACTGCTACAAAATCCCATCACCAAAACACAAGTCCCTGCAGGTGGTCATAGTAACACCTCATTCTGGACCATTCCCCAAGTCGCCTACAACAGCCAAGGTTGATTTTGACCCCTAAGGATATCTGACAATGCCTGGAGACATTTTTCTTCTTTACAACAGAGTGATCTACTGGTGTCTCTTGGGTAGGGGTCAAGGATGCTGGTCAATATCCTCCAACACACAGGACAGCCCCTCTCCCACAACAAAGAGTTCCCTAGCCAAAATGTCAGCAGTGCCAAATTTGAAGAACCCTGGCTTAGGACAATATTCTGCATAGTAGTTAATTAGCAATTAATGAATTCAATTTAGTTCTGACTCAATGAAAATCCTTTCTGAGAGTGGAGCAGCCAATGTGATAGACATGGAAACCGTTGTATTCATTCATTCAATGACTGCCTTAAATACAACTACATGCAAGCTTCATGCTGGGGAGAGGGCTTTAAAGCATAGGAACTATGTGTGGTCTGTGCCCTCACAGAGCTTCCAGGGCTGCTGGGGACATGGGCACTAGAGAAAAAAATCACTTAGATGAGGGCAGCCCAAGGTAGGAGCTTCAAGGAAATATAAGGATGAGTAGCAGGCAGTTTCACCTATTGGGTGGCGGGGGTGAGGAGCTTTGAGGAAACCTTGGTTGGGAGAAGTTCTGAAGCATGCACACAAATTCACTAGTGAAAAAGGTGAAAAAACTTTCCAGGCCATGGAAGGAAAATAGCCCATGTGAGGATCATAGAAGGAAGGAGCATAGCTCACACGAGGCTGAGATACCGGCAAATACAAAGGGTACCAGAAAAAGCTTTGATTTAGGGGACATTAAAAGGATTGGTCATTATCTTAGTAACAATTGGAAATTATTCAAGGCCTTTAAACTGGGGGTTTGTAAAGGATTTAGCAATGTATTAGTCCAACCCTGGTAGCATATGAGAATTGTCAGGGTAGATTTAAAAAAAACAACAACACATGTTTGGCTCCTACAAGTGCATCAGAATCTCTAGGGATTATCCAAGCATTAGTTGTTTTTTTTTAATGTGGATAAACAGTTTCCTAACTCACCACAAACCCCAAATTCACACATAGCTCTGTAATCTATCACTTAGTCCACAAAATGTGCTTTGCAAATGAGCGAAGACTAAGAAAACTGTTCCCCAGGTGCCCCTAGAACCAACAGTTCGATGGGTTGGGAGCCCGTGTTAGCTAAAGGCCCCTCTCTCTAGCATATCAGTAGATGTGGGCAATAGGTCCAATTCCAATTCTTGTCTTTGCAAACCTGAGAAGAGCTTCAGGGCCTCTAGAAAATAGTAAATCCCATGAATTTGGAAATCCGCAAAACCAAAGATCTACTGCGTTGAGAAGATGGAAGTGCAGAGGAGGAATCAGAACTGCGTGATGGAGTCAAACAAGAGAAGGGAGAAACAGAAAACTGAACCAAACTCATCTGGGCAAGTACAGAGATGTCAGGTTGTAAAATAGTTCTGGGGAAATAGGGATGGAATTTGTTTCTGAAGTCTGTAGATTCAATGTTCCCTAGAATTACGAATAATTTATAAAGGTATGCGAGACACCTTAATATAGTACTCTCACGAAAGGACATTGTCTTCTGCTGACTTAGCTCATTATGATACAGAGTAGGCAATTACACGAAAGTGAACATGACAGAGAGATAATTGCATATCATATTAAAACCTATTCTAAGCACCAACAACAATAAAAAAGACCCAAATTTCAAACTAATAAAGGCAGGCACAGAAGTGGGGTGTATTTCAACACAACTTATTATGCCAAACAGCACGGATAACTCAATACAACAAAACTAGCTCCATGTCATCAGCTTTATATCAGCAGAGAATTCATTTGCTCCAGTTCACCACACACAACAGAACACTGTTTATTACAGACACCTGGGAAACGCAGTGTATATCAATAGGATTCAGGACTGTGGCTCCCAGTCAAGGCTCACTGGCAAAATTAAATAGGAGATGAACAATAATTCCTATGTACTAAGCTTATAAAGGAAGTGGGGACACAGGAAGGAAGGGAGGGAGGGAGGGAGGAAGAATTTGCTTTCTTGGGCCAAAGACGGTCAATTAGGCCTCGAACTCTGAACATAGAAGACCAGAATAAGCTGTGAATCTTTCCAGAAGATTCCATTTGGCAATGCTTTCGAAGTTCTATGATGAACTAATATTCTATGATTCTGAAAAAATTAGATATAGAAGATGAAAGGAAAGAGGCCAAAAATCCAGAAAAGCAAGCTACTAAAAAATTGGGAGTATTTTATCCCAAACTCAGAGACTTAAGGGACAAATGCTTTCTCTCATATGTGGAAGCTAGTGTAACACCTAAGACAGGATGATAGTCAGCTGAGCTTAAGTAATAAATTCACCATAGTTGAAATTCCACATAAGCTGGGTGGGCCATACCTATGAAGGTGGGGGAGAAGGGAGGGTAGGGAGGGATAAGGGGGCTGTCAATACAACAGGGAATACTTAACTCCCATTAGAAGCCTAGCTACACACAGCCAGAGAAACTCAGAAATGCCAACAATTATTATACATGTATATGTTCATTTCAAACTATAGTCTGGTGGGATTACAGAGGAGACATGAGTTTGGGGAATGGATGAAGGGGGGTAGATCCTGGTCTAGGATAGACCTCAACTCACTGTCTCACTATGTCAATATCCATGAATGCATGACTATGTAACAAAAATTGCCTCCAATATGTAAGTCTATGTCGAACTAATGAGAAAAAACAACAAATGAGTAATATTATAAGTGAGTTATATTTAGGATGACTATTTTAATAAAGTATTTTTCTACTAAAAAAAAGAAAGAAATTGGGAATATTTTGACCAAATAGAAACTAATCCTTATTTTTCTAATTCCAATTCATGGTAAAATCAAAACAATAGCTTTATTAAGTGTTCTATGCTCATTCATAAGCCAAACAGCACCAGTGAGATAAATGCCATTCAAAGGCACATGCCTAAGAGCTCTGAAGGGGACAGATCACTGTTAGGGTGATAGTTTACAATATGACACAAATTAAATAAAAATTTCCCCAGGCAAAAGAAAACAGAATAAATATTTCATAAGGATTGATTCTTTATTTTTTAACCCATCAATTGATCCATAGTGAGTGCTATACAAGGCATTTTAGATTTCTATGACAACTTAAGAGTGGAAGCATTAGTCAGGGAAACCCCGTTGAAGTATGGCTCTCCACAAGATGTTACCTCCAGTGTCCATCACTGTTAACATAGGTTCCTCCAAACTCAAAGATAGAGGCCCATGCTGCCTACAGAAGACGTACATTGTAATTTCCAGGTGATGAAATATGTTGTCTTTTTTCTAAATGTGCAGCTCCATTTGAAAATAAAAAGATGGTGTGGTCATTCTGTTTACATTTTATTTACAACTAGCGAGGCAGATAACTGGTACTGTTGGTGAAAGGGTATCATTTCCCACCCAATAGGCCAATCTCCACTATATTTAGAAAAGTTTATGCTATGAACCAAAATGATTGTTCTGATCAAAGGTAACTAAATAATGACCTTTTAATAAAGCAGTGATCTATATACTTCATATTGTACATGTTCCTTGAATAATCAATTCTTAAAAAGGTTTGGCTTTTTAAAGTATAATTTCATGATTTGAGAAGTTTTCCCGTAAGTCCGGAAAATCCAGATTGGTTCCAGCACGACCTGCTGAGGAACTGAGAGTTCCAGAGTACACAGGTTGCTGTGCCTTCATCTGCCTTTGAACTGAGCCCAGGGCACCCGGTGGAAGATCGTCTCCCATTCACACCACCAATGGACACAGCTCACCTGGTTTCCTGAGATTTGCTGAGACACAACAGGAAGCAGTGTCTATTTTATTAAGAGTCTACTATTTTTCCAGCTCTGTTCTAGGGACTGAAGGCTAAGAAGGTCAAACTGTCTTTAGCAGGCTCGATGTAGCTGCACAAACATAAGTAAGGACACACTGAGGTACTTTCAGCCTAGGGTGCAACCATACTCAGAACATCCTGGGGGTTCAACCAGTATTGACTGAGGGCTTCCTATGTGCCGGGAGCTTCATGTAAACTTAATCCCAAGAAGAATTCCGTGGACGCACCATAACCTTCACATTTCAAAGAAAGAGAGAAACTGAGCCTGGAGATAGGTTCAGAGGCTGCCCTGCATCTCGTGGAGGATAAACGGCGACTCCAAGGTGAGGACCAGGGTTATCCATCCCCAGCCCTCTGCTCCTCACCAAGCTCCAACAGAAGCCCACACAAAGAAAGCGTTGCGGTTCATCTTGGATGGGGACTAGACAAAGGAAGCAGGGAGGGCTTCACAGAGGAGGTGACTCAAGCCAAGTCTAAAGAGGAATAGAGTACACACAGTGGGCAGGAGAGGGCAGAAGTAGCCTAGTTCTTAGAGGAAGCTAAGGGCAAGGGTTGAGGGGTGCCAAGCAGCATGGTGGAGAGGTCCCCAGGGCCAGTCAGCCTTTTCACTGCTGTGACCCAAGCACCTGACAAGAACAATATTAGGAGGAAAAGTTTATTTGGGGGCTCATGTTTTCAGAGGTCTCTGTCCACAGAATACTGGCTCCATTCCTTGGGGTCTGAGGTAAAACTGAACACCATGGCAGAAGGCATGGCTCCAGGGAGCAGAGAGAGAAACTCCATACCACAAAATATATGCCCCAAATGACCCACCTCCTCCAGTCACACCCTACCATCCTGTAGTTGCCATCCAATTAATCCCTATGAGGGGATGAAATCACTGATTGGGTCAGGACTCTCATAACCCAACCATCCCACCTCAGCCTTCCAGGATTGTCTCACACAAGCTTTTGGGGGACACTTTTCTTCCAAACCATGACAAGTATCATAAACTCACGCTTGATCTATAAGCAGGAGGAAGCCCCCAAAGGTTTTTAAGTGGGTGCATTAACATGGTCATATAGACATTTAGATCTGGCAATGGGACAGAAGATGGACTAGAGGGGAATATGATGGAAAAGGACCTTTAGGATATAATTGAATTAATACGGATAAAATCACTATCTTAGAAATTGGAAATGGAAAAAGAGGAGATAAATGCAGCGGAATCTGCACAGTAATGGTGATTGTGATCGATTAGCCCTGACACAGAAGAAAACAAAATTTCCAGTCTAGGGGATCGAATGATGCCATGTACTAGATCAGAAAGGACAGAAGGAGACTTAGCTGGGGAGGTGGTGAGCGGTGACGAACTCACTTTTGAGCATGTTAAATGCCAGGTTCTCAAGGAGCATCTCAGAGGAGGCTGATGGGCAGAAGCACAGCTTCTTATGAGGAGCACATATCAAAGGCAATAAAGAGGAAAAGCAATGGAGAAGGAGCCCCTGGGGTCCCTGCTCAACCAGTGTGCACACATGGTGTCTTTACCCTGAGGAACATTTTGAAGTTCGAGGCAAGAGAAGGTGCATGTTCCCAGTTTCACCACACGGAGGCAGCACAGAGTCCCCCCTCATTGCTCTGCTTCCAGAATACATTGTCTCTAATTAGTGGCCCATCTTGCTCCACCTGCAAGATGGTCCCACAAGAGGTCCTGTCCATTTGCCCTTAGCTCCTTCCATTAGGGGCAAACTGGGAGAAGCAGTTTTCCCTTCAGTGTATTTATTAGTCCTGGCCATTTGAGCCTGAGTGACATCTAGAGTGACCCAGTTCTCCTCCATCTAAATACATCCCCTGATAGAGGTAAGGGTTACTGAGGTTTCATCTCAATAATTCCACATGGCCCTCCACATTTCTCTTTTAAGATATTTCATAATTTTAATTAAATTGGTATGTAATTATTCAAATAACATTTCCCTTACTACCACATAATGGTCCGTGACTATCTGTGTAACTCGCTGAATCCTAGGTGACATTAAACATTAAGGAAAATATTATCCAATGTCTACCACATGTCAGATGTGGCACTGGGACCTATAAGCTGGAGTGGGCTAGGACCTGGCCCATAACATCAAATTGTCTAACGCCAACTATGGCTCAGATAGTATCTTCTGGGTTAGCTAAGGACATTGATTCTGAGTTTATTTAAAAGAAGTTCCCTCTGCTCTCTGCACCACACTCTGAAGGGCCTCACAGTAAAGCCAAAGATAACTCTGGGAGTAGGAAAGAGCTGAGATTCATAAAGCACTTTGAATTGCTCTTATAAATGATAACATTTTTAGTTCTTCAACAGGGAGAATTAATAATTCCTGTAGAGTCTCATTAGCTCTCGTCTCCGTTTTGATCTGTGAAATGCCTCCCCAGTACCTCATAATCAAAAAGCGCTGTCTATTTCCCACAGTAAGCATGATTGTGGAATAGCACTGTCAAAGTCAAGATTTATATATCTGTCCTTGAAATTGAGGCTATTACACCTTTTTGCTCAATAGCAAGAATTTTCATAAATTAGCATATGTGGAAGCTAGAGTAAAATAAAGGGAAGGGGAAAGGAAGGATAAGATTAAATAAAAACCATTCACATGCAAATTAATAGATAAGCTAAAGGAAGCCTAGTAGAGGAGAAAGAGGAGGAAGGATGAGAAGGAACAGGGGAAGGCAAAAGGGAGGGATAAAAATAAGTAAAGATGGGGCTGGATCGGTGGCTCGTCAGTTACGGTGCTTGCCTGGCATGCGCAAGTACACAGGTTCAAACCCCAGCACCCACATACACAACTAAGCGTCGGAGCAACGAAAGCCATGTGAAAAATTCAATAAAAATTTATTCTCTCTGTCTCTCTCACCATCCTTCCCTCTTTGAAAAAAATAAAATAAAATAATACTTTAAAAAAAATAAGTAAAGTCTATAGTGAGATACTAAATAGTTCACACGCAATCAATAAAAACTGGAAAAATTTTAAAAATAATCAAAGAAAGATCAGTAGAAGAAAGGGACAGGGGTAAGAGGAGATGAGGGAGGAGGAGGAATGGGGGGAATTCCAGGGGAGGGATATTGGCCAAATTATAATTCTGTGCATGCATGAAAACGTATCAACAAACCTCATCATTATGTATAAGTATAATGCACCAATAAAAGATGTGGAAAAAGAAAAAAATAATATTCATCAATTACTATAAAGAATTAGAGACAGCACATGATCAAAAGTGATTAGCTTAGGGGGATAAAGAGAATATTCTACCATTATCATTTGTTAAGTAAACTTTAGAGCTGAATTGTTTTTTCTTTTTGGTTAATTTCTATAACCCTCAGAGAAATCTCCAGATTGAACACACTTACCCCAAGATTCAACTGGCCATTTCTCTGTCTCCACACACACACAAATACATACACATCCATTTTAATAAGATACAATTCAGTACCACACAATTTTCCCATTTCAAGTACACAATCTGATGCTTTTTGGTCTTCTCTGAATTGTAAACCATCCTCACTATCTAACTTCCAAACATTTCCATCACCCCAAAAGGGAACCCCATACACAAAGAAGACACTTTCCTTTCTCCCCTCTCCCCAGACCCTGGAAATAGCTAATCTGTTCCCTGTTTCTATGGATTCGCATGTGTTGGATATTTTGTAGAAATGGAATATTCCGGTATGTGCTCTTTTGTGGCCGTTTCTTTCATAGAGCAGTGTCTTTAAAGTCCGTCCACGGTGTGGTATACACTGGTACTTCATTACTTTTTATTGCTAAACAGTATTCTGTTCCATGGATGGACCATAAGTTGTTGATCCACTCCCACTGATGGAGGTGGGGACTGTTTCCACTTTCTCACTATTACGTAGAATGTTGCTATTGAAACGGGGGAGAGGGTGGGCAGTCGGAGTAGTTAGAACGTCAATCAAGGGAAAATCAGTTCTTTTTCTTTTAAGATCAATTTGACGTCCCCAGTGCTAGGAAGGAGAGTCTGCAAGGTGGGTCCTGATGCAGATGCTTCCTTCTGCTAAGCAAAGCGTCACATGCTTTCTATTGATGTCTGAGGCACAAACCCAAGGTTGGACCCGACCAGAATTTCCTGCACCCACGTCCTAGGCTGGGGGAAGGGAGAGGATGGCCAATTGAAGGGAGAACATCCTATGAAAAGGGCAGACCTAACTCCGTCTTTGACTCTGTCCCACTCTAGGGAAAGTCTGCCCTTTTCCCTCAGCTTTGCTTTCTATTAATTTCTTAAAATAAAATCTGTCTGCCATGCTTGCCCTGGTATCCCAAAGTTTCATTCTTCATCTCCGGGGGACATGAACCCTACTTCCACCAAACTCGCATCACTCTGAACCCTCATCTACCTATTTGGGGGTCCATATCTTTATTTCTCTTGCATATACACAGGGAGAGGAGTTGCTGGGTCACATGGAAACTCCATGTTCAATCGTCTTTGTTTGGTTTTGGTTAGATATTAACCTCTTATTCTGATATCTGGTTTGCAAATGTTTTTTCCCTGTCCCAGGTGGCCTTTCCACTCCATTGATTGTTTCCTTTGCTGTGCCGGACTTTTTAAGCTGATGTGATTTCACTCATCTATTTTTACTTTGTTGTTTATGTTTTTGGTGTCATACACCAAAAAAGAAAAAAAAAAGTTTCCCAGTCCAATATCAAGGAGCTTTTTCCTGTTTTATAGGAATTTTATGGTTCTAGTCCATTTCACATTAATTTTTGTATATGTTATAAGATGGAGGGTTAATTTTATTCTTCTGCATGTGGATATACAGTATTCAGTTTCCCCAGCATCGTTTTCTGAAGAGGCTGTCTTTTCCCCAGGCATGTTCTTGGTATCCTTGCTAGATATCAATTGACCATAAATGCGTGAATTTATGGCAGGTCTCTCTGTTCTGTTCCATTGGTCTAAATGTTTGTTTTCAATGCTAATACCATACTGTTTTTAATTACTGTTGTTTAACCTTTTGAAGAACTGCATGATTATTTTTCAAAGCACCAAATTATTTTTTTGAGAGAGAGAAAGAGAGTAAATCAATTTTATTTATTTATTCATCTGGCCTCTGTTTCTCCGACACTTAGTTGTGTATGTGGTGCTGGGGTTCAAACTCAGATCTGTCCTTGGGTGTGCCAGGTAAGCACTCCAACCACTGAGCAACCACACCAGCCCTGTTCCTTTGTTTTTTTAATTGTGAGGGTTTGGGGATGTAGCTCAGTGTAAGAGTGCTTGTATAGCATATATAAGGCTCTGGGTTCAATTTCCAACACCACACACAAAAAAATTGGAGTAAAATGTACATTAACGTAAAATTTACCATCTTAATTATTTTCAAGTGTTCATATTGTTATGCAACCAACCTCCAAAACTCTTTTCATTTTGCAAAACTAAAACTCTGTACCTGTCAAACCTCCCTTCCTCCATCCCCTTAGCCCCTGATAATTACATTCTAATTTCTGTCCCTATGAATTTGACTACTCTAGAGCCTCACACTAGTGGAATCGTTTGCACCAAGCTAATTTTAATTCATCCCCGAAATGTATGAGGTTTCCATTTCCCTCGACCCTGATCAATCCTTGCGATCACCCAACTCTATTATAAGCATGAAGTAGTATCTCATTGTGATTTTGATTTTTGTTTTCTTGATAGCTATGATGTTCATGGCTTTTTGAAGACTAAGGTTGTGGTATGGTTCCCATCTTTGTTTTTCCCACCATTGAAATGAAAGTCTTCTGAGAACTTAGCCACATAAAGCCATGAGATCCATAAGGCTTCTCTAATATTACTAGAATCTGAAAGTGCCATCAGTCATTTCAGGGGAAATATTGAAAGAAGCAATAATAAGTTGTGGACAGAAAATTCTGAAGTCCTTGCACTTCTAGCAAGAGGAAAATAAAGAGTCCCTTTAAAGTTAAGCCAAGCAGGGAGGGTCAGTCCAAGACTCCCCTAAGTAGTCTCCACCTGCAATTGCCTGAATCCCTCATGTGCATGCTTGCATGACGAAAAAGATCACAACCCAATGAGAAAAGGGGGGATTTATGTAAGAGCAAAATGTAGTCTTGCTGAATTGCCCTAAGGGAAAATCTGGGTTAGAGTTTTGGAGAAACTTGTGCCCTGGGCCCAAGATCAGATCATAAGAAAATATCTAAGGTTGTAAAACTGAAGGTAAGTGGATTTACTGAGCCAGTAACTTCCAGGATCATAAATCAGAGTCCCCAGTTGGGTGGTAGAAAACTTTGACACTGAAACCTGGCTTTCCATTAAGAAATTTACATGTTAAAAAAAAACTGCCTTATACCCCTCTCTATAATGTATGCTGTATTTATCAGTAAACCCAACTTGTTAAAAAAAAAACAACAAAAAAAAAACCCTCCAGAATCAGGGCTGGAGCAGTGGCTTAGCAGTTAAAGTGCTTGCCTGGCATGTGTGAAGATGCAGGTTCAAACCCTAGCACCATATACACAACAAAGTGTTGGAGCAACGAAAGTCACATGAAAAACTAAGTAAAAGTGATTCTCTCGCTCTCTCTCTGTCTTAAAAAAAAAAAAAAAGACTTTCATCGTATTGAATTACCAATCCAAGCTTACGACAGAGCAGAAGAGAAATTTGAGATTTAGAATACTCTGTGTGACCACTGTGATCTACAAGCTCTTGGCTATAGGTCATTATTCAACAGAGCGGGAAGTTGCCCATCTGAAGCCACTGAGATTGCCCCCTCCATCCCAATGAGGCCCCTCCCTTACTCTCAGGCCGTGTAGCTGGGTGGGGCTGAGAGGAATCCCCAGTTTGGGGGAAGCACAGAATCCAGGACTGGCCAGCAAGCTCAAATTCAAAACTTTAGCTCGGACCATTGAGAAAGAGAAGGCTTCTCTCCCTACAGGTCTTGAATCTGAGCACTCTTGAGGACCGTTGTGTGGGAAAACCCGCCTCTGGGAGTGACCAACACAAGAAAATGCTGTCAAAAGACTAAGAAAAAGAACCAGGAGCAGTTGCATCCGCCTGTCATCCCATAATCCCAATGGCTTTGGAAGCTGAGACAGGAGGATCTCAAGTTCAAAGCCAGCCTCAGCAACTTAGTAAGACTCTGTTTCAAAATAAAAACTAAAAAATGGTTGGGGGTGTGGCTCAGTGGTTAAGCACCTCAGGGTTCAATCCCCAGTACAAAAAAAAAAAAAAAAACTTTTGATATCATTAATTTTTTCATTACATTAATGAGTAACTCTTCCACACCCTCATACCTGTTTTTTGTTTTCCCTAAATTGGTTTAAGCTGCAAACACAAATCCCCACAGATTTGCACATGGAATTGATTCTTCTCACAACCCTGCCCACATGGGCACCATCAGTCCAGGGTGCTGCTGGACCACACTCTCGGTGGCCAGTCCCCCCAGGCTCTGCTAAGCACGCTGGCACTCTTTGCCACCAGCTTGCCCTGGATGCCTCCTTCCCCACCTGTGCCCCAGCACTCCCAGCACCTGCTCAGCTCACCAATGTCTCCAATGCACATCTTCAGCCGCAGGGAGATAAATCTAAACCGGACACAGGGTTGGGTTTGGCAGCACCCTGCAAGGCCTTCCCAGGTCACCAAAGCTCCTTCTTGATTTTTTGTTGTTCTGTTAGTTTGTTTTATGATGGGATTGTTGTCACATAGTCATGCACGCACACAATATAACAATATGATCTGGCCAATATCCCTCCCCAGCACTTCCCCTCCATCACCTCCTCACTTCCCCAGTCCCTTTTATTTACTGATCTCCCTTTAATTTTTTTTAACTTTTCCAGTTTTTATTGCTCGTGTGGGAATTATTTAGTATCCCTTTTTCCCTCCCATTCTTCCTCCTCCTACCCTTCTCTCTCCTCTATTAGACTTCCTTTAGTTCATTTATTAATTTGCATTTGAATGGTTCTTTATGTGATCTTATCCTTCCCTTCCCCTTCCTTTATTTAACTCTAGCTCCCACAACAGAGAGAAAACATTCGACCTTTGAGTTTCCGAGTTTGGCCAATTTCACTCAGCATGATTTTCTCCATTTCCATCCGTTTACCAGCAAAGGCCATGATTTCATTCTTTTTAATAGCTGAGTAGAACTCCATTGTGTGTGTGTGTGTGTGTGTGTGTGTGTGTGTGTGTGTGTGTCACAGTTTCTTAATCCATTTGCCTAATTTTGGGCATCTGGGTTGATCCCATAATTCAGCCATCGTGAATTGAGCGGCTATAAACACTGATGTGGCTGTGTTCCTGTAGTATGATTTTAGATTTGAGATCTTTGGGGGAAATCCCCAGGAGTGGGATAGGTGGGTCGTATGGTAGCTCCATCCCTAGCTTTTTGAGGAGTCTCCATACTGCTTTCCAGCGTGGTTGTACTAATCTGCAGTCCCACCAACAAAGTACAAGTATTCCTTCTTGGTTTTTTCTACCTCTGGCTCACAAGGGAATTAAGGGGTTTTTAACTACTATGGCAATGTGCTTATTAATGGAAGCAATAACCATTCCAAGCATGGCTTAGGTTTTCTCCTGCTTGCAAATCTTCAGAGAATAAAGCCAAGCACAGTGGGAATCTTCACAGCATCAATCCAACCCAAAGTTCCTATTATCACACAGGGGGTTTCCAGTAGTGTTTGTGAAAATTCATAGCAAAAGAGCTTCATCTAAAACCTCCCACTGGGGATGGCAGGCTATCAGAGGTCCTGTGCCCTACTCCATCTTTTTGACCCTGCCTGACACACCACACTTTTCACACAGGCAGAAACACAAAACTGCAGTGCCTCATCCTCACACTGGGTTGGACTTTATTCCTGTTATGGTTTGGATGAAAGGTGTCCCCCAAAAGCTTGTGTGAGACAAACCAGGAAGGCTAAGGTGGGATGGCTGGGTAATAGAAGCACTGACCCAATCAGCAAGTTGATGCCCTGATGGGATTAGTTGGGTGGTGACTGTGGGCAGGTAGGGTGAGGCTGGAGGAGCTGGGTCACTGGGGACCTGACTTTGGGGTATATATTTTGTATCTGGAGTGGAGTTTCTCTCTCTGCTGCCTGGAGCCATGATGTTCAGCCTCACCTCAAGCCCCAAGGAATGCAGCCGGCTTTCTGTGGACAGAGACCTCTGAAACTATGAGCCCCTAAATAAACTTTTACTCCTAATTATTCTCATCAGTCACAGCAGCAAAAACAGCTGACTAACATAATTCTAGCTGCCCAGACTGATGGGTCCTGGTTTCTGGTGAAGAAGTTTTAGTTCAAAAAGCATGCTTTAATTTTTATTACAGTATGTTATCGCCTGAGATCATGTTTCCCTGTGTTTGGGCAAGACTCAGGTGGAATTTTCAGGAATCAGGAAGAGACACACATAGGTGTACAATACCATGGTTCATGTTGTGGTCCCTGGAGCTAAGTTGTCAGAGTTAAAGTCCCAGGGCAACATTTGGAAACATTATTTTAACTCTTTTTCACTTGTTTAATAGAAATAATAGAAGCCACAACACAAGGTTTCTGGGAAGATGAAAAACAATAATAATGTAAGTAAAGCCCTCAGTCCAGCACCTGGCATAAACCACTCAGTGAGCACTCGCTAGTGAGACGGTCACTTGCTGATGTGACCAAGTGCATTGTGTCCAGATGGCCTCTCGGAGTTGGAGGAAGTTGGTGACCTCTGGAGGTGCTGTGATGGGTCCCATAAGACAGATTCCCCCAAAGGACACCCCTCCGCACACAGGCTCTCTCCAGGACCCACCTCCTGGGGTGACTGAGTCCCGCACAGCTGCTTAAGTTAGCAGAGGGCCTTCCATGAGCTCACACAGTCCGATCCTCGTTCCGGCCAATCACTTCCGTCTCTTCCCCCTGCCCCTTTTTTCCATCTTATTCAAAAACAAATAAAAAGGTAGGTGGACGGGGGAAGCCACGTGGAAAGTGGTGGAACACAGAGGAGCCAGACCAACTCCCGACCGTCGTCATCGGGGGAGGAAGGGGCAGGAGGACATGTTTCCAACCATGAGCCCCTGGCCAATGATGGGAAGGCCCTGGCCCTTTCCTCGATTGTCTCCGAGCAGCCGAGGCCCCTGCACAGGCCCCAGGCCTGAGCCGCTGCAGCTGGAAGGGCAGTCAGCTGTGAACAACCAGGGCAGTCACTGCATTTTCCTATCCTTTTAACAGGGAAAAGCAAAGGTGGGATCAGCCCTGCATTACCTGTGGAAGGACAGGTGTCTAACATGTCTTTTGCTCATCAGGATCACCACCCAGACAAAAGGAAAGCATGCTCCCTAACCTAAGCTCACAGGCAGAAAGCCACACACACACACACCCCATATGCACATAGATACACAAATACACAGAGAACACATGCACGTGTGCGGACACACACACACACACCCACACACACCCCATATGCACATAGACACACAAATACACAGAGAACACATGCACGTGTGCGGACACACACACCCACACACACCCCATATGCACATAGACACACAAATACACAGAGAACACATGCACGTGTGCGGACACACACACACACACACACGCGCGCGCACACACGCAGTCCCGGTAAAGCAGGCCACAGAGATGTCCCAATACCCCTGTGTCTCCCTCTCCAGCCCTCTGCTCAAGGTGCACTGAGAAATGGCTTCTCTAAAGCCACCCATGAGGCCTGCTAGAAATAGAAAGGACAATCTCTGTCCTCAGGGGATTTCAAATCTGGGAAGAGGGGAGAAGCAGACTCCAGGAAGAAGACATATGCAGCCCCTGAACATAGGGACATGGCCACCTGCAGGGCAGTGGAGGGGACACTGTAGAGCCTGGAGGATGTGTGAGGTAGCACCTGAGTTCTGCTCACCTCTCCCTGCCTCCAGTGGCCTTGCTGACCCCAGTCTAGACCTTAAGCGGACCCCTGGGCATCCCACCCCGAGCACAGGAAGAAACCCAGGCACTGGCATGCTGTCGACCTCAAGGCCACAGGAAGGGTCCCTGCATCCAGGGTCCCCTCCACACCAGTGCCTGAAATGGAGGGGATTCCTCCCCTGCAAGCCACAGCTACAGCCAGGTTTAGACTGCACCATCCCTAGGAAAGGAACCTTTGACCTAAAATTTGCTCCTTTTGCTCCAAGGAGCACTCTGCAAGGGGATTCAGGCTGATGGGGTGTGGGGGATTGTCCTTCTCACCGGAAGGGTTTTGGTTCCACTAGACTGACCACATGCCCAGGAGGACACAGGGTGGAGCATTCACACATTGCCAGAGCAGCACCCGCAGAACTGCTCTGGGATTTGCAGTCGATAAAATCTGGCTCAAATCCGTCCCTGCGCTTATGGATGTAAAGATGTGTGCACATTAACTTAACTGAAGTAAAGGCCTTCTTGGTTTCTTTGCTTATTCTGCATTTTATTTATCCTCTGTGGGTAACAGAACCTTGATTTTCCTTCAGGCTAAGTGTACCCAACTATCTTATCCCCAGTTCTAGAAGTGAGCACGTAGCCCATGAGGTCAATCAGCGAATTCCACTCCCTCAAATAAAGCAGATGAATCAGCATGGCCCGGAACTCACAATTACAGCAAAGAGACTTAATCCTAGGATTTGAGTTGAGAGCTCTGATCAGGAAAGGATCTCTTTCTACTATACAAAGTATGTATGTACCTAAACCTGCTGGGATCGCCACATCAAGAGAGCCCACCAACACAGTGAAAGTAGAACCAAGGAATGAAAGAGAGTCTTGATAACATCATTAAGACCCTAGAGCCAGCTATACCTGAAGCCCCAGAATTACTACTTACATGAATAAATCCTTTGTCGTAGCCATTTAGACCCAGCTCTTTAGCACTTGAGATCACAAATCCCACATATTACATTCTGTTTCCACTTCTTTAAAGTAAATGGGGATAATATTAGTATTGGCCTCCTAGAGTTAAGATAAAATGTAACCGAGATAGAATAACAAGCTACAGTATTGACTTTTAATGCCAGTTTCTCTTAAGAAACTGAACTAGAGTTTAGGAACAGTTAATATCAGGTGTTGCAGTGAAAATGCTCACACTTACCAAATGCTCCCTGAATGACACTAAAGAGTGGATTTCATCCTCCACCTCTCTTAGCTCTTTCCACAGTGACCCGGAAGCCTTGTGAGACCACGGTAGCACCACAAGATCAAAGCAGCCACAGTTGCTGAGTTGCTACATGGAGGAGAATTTCCAGACCCACATCAGCCCGGGGAAGCCCCTGAGTTCACCATAGCACCATCTCCCCTGGTCCTAAGAACAGCTCCTGCAGCCAGGTGGGACAGAGTGAGCATCTGAGCCTCCCTCGAAGGGCAGCTCATCTGAGGAGTTGGAAACTCCACCCCCAAGCCAAGTTTCACCCATGTCCTAATTCTAGAGGGGCCGTCTGTCCCTCCTCCCAAAACCCTACCTGAAATTTCAGAAGTACCCAGGCAGACCAGAGTTAGATATCCTCCAGGGAGAGTCTGCCAC
Source organism: Aplodontia rufa (assembly GCA_004027875.1). NCBI lineage: Eukaryota > Metazoa > Chordata > Mammalia > Rodentia > Aplodontiidae > Aplodontia > Aplodontia rufa. The sequence goes on along the minus strand of PVKS010005581.1, from coordinate 62,187 downwards.
AGGGGGAGATTGGCATTGGCAATGCTTTCCCAATGTTATTATCAGATGTCAGATGCTGCTCCCTCACCAGGGAGCAGAACACCCACTGTGACCTGGTTCCCTCAGGCTCTGCACTACACCCCTGCCCCACCCCCAAGTCCCCACAGGCCTTCTCCACTGACTTTTGACTTTTCTGCGATGCCCCAGGCCTGTTTCTTCCACTGGGCTTCCTGCATGCTCTCTTCACATGGCTAGCTTCTTCCAGGTTTCAGATCTCAGCATTTATGGCTTGTCCTTAGAGGGGCCTTCTTAACCACCCTGTCAAATGCAAGTCCCCTAAATCTTGTCCCTCTTAGCTTCCCCACCATCTGTTCTTCCTCTGATCATTTCTCTTCCTTCCCCACTTCCTCTTCCTCCTCTCTTCTTCCTGTTTGTGAACATGGCTAACACTGATTGGTCGCTTCCTATGTGGAACTCTAAGACTTCTTCAGGTGATGTAATGACAGCCCTGTGTGCCGATCAGAATTCTTGACTTCACACAGCACAAATCAAGACTTAGCACCACATACTTTTTATTGGAAGGATATTGAGTGGCCCTCAAAAATCAGTGAAACACTTGAAACCAATCTTGATCCAATGTCTAGAACCCCAGCCCAGTCAAACCAGAAGCAGAGACCCCTAAAAATGATTTCCACCATTGCTGGACATGGGTCACTGCCGTTGTCACCACCATTATTAGCTCTAGACACACTCACTCTTGCATGAATTATCCCTAACTGTCCTTACAACTTTGGGACTTTTGATGATTCAAGTCAAGTTGTTAGGCAAAAATATCCAATTGTCCAAGCTAAAGCCAAAGGTCCTTAGGCTGCCCTAGGGGCAGAGATACCACCTGGTCACTTTCAGACTCCATGAATGACAGTGGGCAATTCCTAAAGCATAATGAAGAGCTCCAGACCTGTCCAGCCCTAAAAGAAACACATGCCCACTCCCTCCGAGCTAAAACGTTCAAGTCATGATTTTTACAAATCCTTTACATTACCCATGCCATGCCCACCAATGAACAAATAAATACTCAGGGTCTACCCTCTCCCTGGCTAATGCCCACACTTCCCAGCCCCATTCTGCTGATAGGGTTAGCAGAGAAGTTTCCCAGATGGACATGTGCAGCCTGAGGGTCCCAGGGTCTTGTAGGTTCTGACAGCTGAGCCAAATGGCTGAGGTCCCCAAGTCTTACTGCAGTGTGGGCCAGGAGCAAGTTGAGTTCCAGGCCCCATAGCAGCCTGAGTCAAAATATTCACTGTCACAAGATCCCCAGTGACTCCTGTGCCCATGAAGTCAGAGATGTGCTGGTCTAGAGCTCTGCTTCTCCCCTTTGCCCGCACGTCGGACTCACATGGGCAATTTTTACAAAATATGGATGTCTTGGGCCCCTGTTTTAGTCAGCTGTTTTGTTGCTGTGACTGAACAACTCGATAAGAACAATTTCAGGAGGAAAAGTTTATTTGAGGGCTCATGGCTTCAGAGTCCTCAGTCCATGGAAGGCCGGCTCCATTCCTTGGGGCTCAAGGGGAGGCTGAACAGCACGGTGGCAGGCATGGGTCCACGGAGCAGGGAGCTCAAGGCATCCCATTGGGAAGCAGAGCAGAGAGAGAGATTCCACGCCAGGCACAAAATATACCCCCCAAAGGCACCCTCCCCCAAGGACCCACCTCCAGCCACAGCCTCCCAGCCTACAAGGGGATTAACTCACTGATTGGGGTAAGGGTCTCATGACCCAATCATTTCACCTCAGCCTTCCCGAATAGTCACACTTGAACTTTTGGGGGACACCTCAGTTCAAACCACAATAGCCCCTCCCAGAAATTCCTTTGTAATTATCCTGAGGTGTGGCCTGGGCATCAACCTTTAGAAAAGGTCCGCGGATAACTCTGAGAAGCCCAGGCTGAGGACCACTGAGAAGGACGTGAGTGCATCCGATCCAGAACACCTTTGGGTGAAAGCCATTTCGTGCAAGCTGTCAATCAGGCAGCAGTTCTGAACACGCTCATTCCTAGAGGGCCACAGAGCCACTTCCCAGGAAAGCATCTGATCACTACCACCCCAAGCTGCATACTCTCAATTTTGATGACTTAACTTTTTCCTACAAGCATTCAAGTTCAACAAAGTAGCAACACAAGCTCTGAGGCCGTAGGTTCTAACTCTCACTTTACAGATAGGAAATTGAGGCACAGGGAGAAGAGTGGAGTTCTCAAGCTGAATGGAGGACTCCTACCTTTCTGCCACATGCTGGCTTTGAAGGAGTGGAGAGGGTGCTGGATGAGTGTGTGGTTACAAGTTCATCCCCAAACATTTATCATGAAGAATGAGGTTCAGATCCTCCAAGTCACCCGGGCAGTGATCAGAGGCTCTGTTCCTTCCCTCGGTTCTCATCTAACTACAAGCAGGTACAGTAATTGGGAACAGGCTGTCTCCGGTGGGCAGGGTTTCAGGAAATGTGGAATCCTCTCATAGGATCCTTCCTGGGAGGAGGAGAAGGGGGCACATCCAGGGGTGGGGATAGCGGGCTTGGAAGATGCGATCGCCCAGGACTGAAACGGCTGTAGTGCCACCTGGATAAGGAGCATGGGCCCATCTCCTCTGTGCTGGGCCAGTGTTGGGGCTGTTATTTGACAAGAGTTCTGCAAGACCTGCCTGTGCGTGGTTGGTTGTGGTGTTGAAGTTACCCCGACTGAGCAGGTGTACCCTGTTTATATGACATCACCCATTAATCCTTGAAGCCAGTCTGAGAGAGAAACCCCCACTCCTCAGAGGAGGAAACTGAGGCTTGAACAGCCGTCCGAGCTACTTGCTCATAGTCACACAGAGAGCAGTGGAGTCAGGGCTGGAGTCCACATCCTCCCCAACCCAGAACCCATGCATCCTCTCTGCCACACCATTTACCGTTCCTGCTGCAGAGCCTCCATTCCCAATGGACCAGCTTCATCCTGGCAGGCAAGGCTGGGCAGAAGCACCAGGTTCCATCGGAACAGATGCCGGTTAGAGCGAGGGGGGGCTGGGAGGAAGCTGGTGGCACACACAGGGTGAGCAGGTGCTCAGATGCCCCTCTCGAGAGCGCGGGCAGTGCCAGCAGCATGCGTTCTGGTGCCCCAGAGCTGCAGACCCAGGCATCTGCTGCAACGTGTGTTGTGTGATGGGAGCCTGGGCCCATCACCACTATTGGCACCATCTGTCCTTCCAGTTGCCACCGGTGCGGCTGAGCACGAGCTCGCAGGCCTCCAGCAGATAGCATTTAGCAAGTTCATGGCTCAGTGGTTCCCGAGATGGATAACTTGAAGCCGCATGCTCTGGTGCCAGATTTTCCGCAAAGCCAGCTGCAGGTGGCTTCTCATGGCTGCCATCAGCCTTGTTAACAGGACCTGATCTGTACATCATCATTTTTCCATCTGCTGCCCACCAGCTGGGCTGCTGGTGGCTCAGAGTTGGTTCCTTAATCTAGCTATTTCTCTCACTCTCTCTCTCTCTCTCTCCTTTCATTCACTCTCGCTCTTTCTCTCTCCTTTTCTACTTCTGCATTTTTATTCCAAACCAACTTTCTCATTAATTCAACATCCATGATCTTTTATTCCCATTCTTAAGCCCAACCTCAAGCTTACTCTGCCCCTGTCACATACAAATACTGTTGTCCAAGATGAAAGCCTCTGTTTTGTCCTATCAGGGTGCTGGGATTCCATCAGTTGCTTCAGGTCCACCGACCTGTCCCCCGAGGTCTCCCAGAAGGTTTGGGAAGGCCAATCAATGCAAAGCTTTGGTGGGGGCAGGGAGAAGAAAAGGTCACCCGGTGTTAATGTCCTGTGCCCGTACAGGTCACATAGGAGATCCCCACTCCTACCTCTAGGCCTCTTTTGGTCTCATGGGCCTCTGGGATCAGCTGCTGTGCCCTTTTCATTTGAGGCTGAGGATAAACCAAATCTGTCCTGGGCTTTCCTTATGGAGACTCATTGGGAAGCCATTTCTCCCTGGAGAGCCCCGTTTCTCCCTGACCTCAGCCCCCACAGACAGTTTTGGAAATCGCACTGCTTCTCCAGGACTCAGCCTAGAGAGCAGGACGCCAGCCTCTTCCTGGGTCTCTGCATTTGAAGCCTCCCTGCCTGCGGCCCTGAGAATCTTTTTCTAGCAGGGATAGGAGGAAGGTCCTGCTCTCTGGTGTCCTATATTTTACAAAATGATTCTCTCCTGATATGAGTCCTTTCTGTCCCCTAAAGACTCAGACTATTGAAACTCAAAAGCCAGTAGCAGGGCCCCTTGGTCTCCTCCCTGCTAGCACAGGGACAGGAAGAATGGGACAAGAGGGGAAAAGAAAGGATAATAACAAAGATCAGTGAATATTTTAAACACATGATCCTGAAACAGGGCCTTGGAGGCTGCTCTTGCTGAAAGCAGACTCTTCCTCCGGGCCAGGGACTGTCTCCTTTGCAGCTTTGGGTCAGATGCTTGCTCAACTCTGCAAATAAACGTTAATCATTTCAGCAGTATCTGTCGAATAACTGGTTGTAATAAAAGGTCGATTAGTATCAATGCTCCTTTGCCTTCCTCATCCATCGTCAAGGCTGAAGACAGTGTGATAAGAGTAACTAAGATATTTTCAAGATTCCAGAAATAGTGAACCTTGCAGGCAGATCACCCCATATTGGGAACCAAGGCTGCCCCCACTAAGGAGGAACAATCATCCCAAGATATGAACCAAATTGCCACTCTAGCAATAGCAATTTCCCCTGGAGACAGCAGGTCCTCATAGAATGAGACCTGAGATAAGGTCCCTGAGACGACAGCTTGGCCAATTCTGCTTGGGTAAGCCCACTCTCCCCTCCTTCTGTCCTGCCCTATATGATCCGAAGCTCTTGGCAGACTCCAAAGACAAGACTTAGGATGTTGGTTCCCTTGCTCCCTCCTGGTGGGGCCACACTGAACATTAAAATTCCTTTCTTACTTCACCACCCCTTTCCCTCTTCTTCTCCCACCCCAACCCCCTGCCCCTCTCTCATCGGATTCTCAAGGCAGCAGCTGGCAGACTCTTGGGACCTCCTCAGAGTCAGGCCTCTGGCCTAGGACTCCAGTACCAATCCTGCCAGAAGTTAGAAACCAGGGCTCAGAGATGTGCCACGTCCTGCCCGAAGACACGGAGCCCGTGTTTGTGGAAGAGCTCAAATCAGAACTCGAGCATCAGGAATTGGAGATACAGGAGAGAATTCTCTTCTGGGGGTCCAGCTGGGATTCAGAATCACCTGATCTCACACAGGAAATCTGACTTTATCAAGAGCCCCAGAAACAGTGCAGCGCTCATTCTGTAATATTCAGAAACCGTTTTCCAGACCAAGCAGCTAAGTCCCAGAGAACACACGCTCTCACCTTTAGCTAGCTAACTGTAGCCCCTATCTACCTACTTCCAAGACACGGACCCTGCTGGTAACTAGTTCGTGGCACCTGAACTGGATAGTGGTTCTGGTGCAGGGTTCCTTCCTCCAGAATCCAGCCTGCCATCTGTCCTCCACCCGTGGAGGGGAAAGTGCTATCCATTTCTTCTCATTTCCAACCATTTCACTCATGCTCCAAACCGACCCAGGGGCCAACATGGTTGGGAAAGAAATAAGAGCAGCCTGGGTCCAGCGACACCTTCCTTGAGCGAGAAGTGATATAAATAACACTAGGACATCCATCCGCCAGGGTGTGTCTGTCCAAGTATGTGGAGCAAATCGACCAAGCAGAGAGAATCCAAAGACACTGATCTGCCCCGCAATTCCTCTGCTAGTCCTAAGGAAAGTATTGGAAAATATCATGAATTTGTTTTTGTTTTTATTTCTCTCTCTCTCTCTCTTTGGTCAGCAAGTACAGCGCGCCTCCTATCTGCCCACCCCCACTGAGATACAGTGGGACATATGTCAATTACATTTTTGTAGGAAGATAGAGAATGGAATAAATATTAAAATACATAAATACATTAAGGTACGTAAGATATATAAAATTGCTAAATGAGAAAAAATGCCATGAAGAGAGCAAGTGAGAGGCTGAGATGGAAGAGGGGTTGACAGACTCTCCAGAAAGGGGCCAAAAAATAAATACATAGGCAGCGAGGCTCAGGCAGCACGCGTGGCAGACACTCAGCTCTGCCTTCCAACCACGGGAGGCTCCGGAAGACCACCCGGAGGAGGCGACTGAAGAAGGAGGAGGTGCACACCCGAGGGCAGGAGGGCCTCTGCAGAGCCAACCAGAGGCAGGGACAGCCAAGCTGAGCTGAGCACCTGGCTCCAGAACCCTGGACAGAGCAGGTGAGGGAACCAGGGCCAGCTCTGAGGGACCCTGCTGCTTCTCAGGGACCCACACGTGTGGGCTCCTCCTGTGGCCCTGAGAGGCATCGGAGGCTTTATTTCAAGTGCGTGGAAAGCCATTGAGAGGAAAGAAAGGAGCCTCTGGGTGCTGCAGCTGGGCAGGTGGGTGGGGACAGGCACTCCCAGGTCCTGGTGACCCTGAGCTGCTGCATTTCTGAGTGAGGGGGACTAGGGTGCAGATGCAGCAAGTCATAAAAAGGACCAGCTGACCCTCACACACTCGAGTCACCCCAGCTGGTCACCGCTTCAGTGAGCCTTCATTAAGCCCCAACTGCATGCCCAATGCTGGTCGGGTTTTAAGGCCCGACTTGGATGGCATGGGCAGTCTAAAGAGGAATCAGAACAGGTAACTGAGGCCACAGGCCTTCTCCCTGCCCGAATGGCCATTTCCCCTACACCCCCAGTCAGTTTCATGCTCCCAGACACCAAGGATCCCAAAGGGCAGCAGAAGCAGAAGCAGAGGCTGCAGAAGGACAGAAGCGACCTACCCAGCACTAGCTAAGTTGCTGAAAAAGCTAGAAAGCTGTGAAAAGTAGAACTCTTAAATAAAGTAGAACTGTCACCTTTATGATCTTTAAGCAAGAGCTGGAAAAGATCAACTTCCTAAATGCCAGGCAGCCAGAGATCACAGCCATGGGTCTCTGCGTGGGCATCGAAGGAAGCAGGGACCATCCAAGAGTCTTGGGTTCTGCTCCTGCACTGCCACAGAGGATGCCCAGGGTGGGACCTGGGCAAGTCACCTGTCCTCAGCCTCTGTGGACTCTCTATAAACTTGGAGCTGGAGCAGATGCTCCCCAAGGCCCTTCTCACCCTGACACTGGCATCCTACCCACAATGAAATTTCTACCATTAGGTGATGTCTTTCACCACAGTTCATGACCCAAACGATCTGTGGCTCTTGCCAATCATAATCGTCAGACTGTCAGTCACAGTCAAAAGAGCTGAACGCCTTTCCTGCTCACTCAGGGCAGAGCCAGGCTCTTCCACTTGGCACATGGCGTCAAGCATTCAGCACCTCCTGATTCACAATGAAACACAGGGCTGGGCTGAGCTCCCTCACTAGCACATCCTATCCCAAGGACTGCGTGTCAAGTCATTGCAAATCTCCCCCAACGCCACGCCCCCTTCTCCTCCCCACGTCCTACAGATCCTGTATTCAGCCCTCTGTCCAGCCTCATCCCATGGAATACGTTCACTTGTGTGGAGGTGGAATCTATTGCTTCAATAACAATTTATTAACACTGCTCTGTGCCAGACATGATATTAAGAGCTGTGTATAAAGGACATACAAGACAGATATGTGTGTCCCTAAAGACCTCATGACTGGGTAAGGGAACAGGGCTTTAATTTATTCAGAAGTACAACTTGTAATAAATGCCATGGAGGAAGTTAAAAACAGAACGGCATAAGAGAGAATGGCAGGTGGCCCTATTTCTGATCAAAGCAGGAAAGGGGAAGGAGTGGGGTTTGGGGGAACTGATATCTAACGTGCGACACATGGGATGAGGAGGAGGAGGACAGAGAAGCACGAGTTACGGGTATAACATGAACCAGGAGCCACAGGACAGAAGGGTAGTGCCATGCTCAGCCTGGTGAGCCATGCAAATGACTTAAGACTGTAGTCAAAATGCCAAATGCCATGTTTAAGAGGTTGGATTCCATTCCTACGACTGCCATAACAAAGCAACACCAACTGGAGGCTGCGAACAACAAAAACTTATCCCTTCACAGTTCTGGGGCTAAAAATCAGAAAGCAAGCTGTCAGCAGGGAGGAACCTTTCTGTGCCTCGTCCCAACCTCCAGTGGTTGCCCACGATCCCTTCATTTGATGACTTACAAATGCACCACTCTGGGGCTGGAGCAGTGGCTCAGCGGTTATGATGTTTGCTTGGCATGAATGAGGATGCGGGTTCGAACCCCAGCACCACATACATAACAAAGTGTTGCAGCAATGAAAGCCACATGAAAAACTAAATAAAATTGACTCTTTCTCTCTTCCCCCACCCCTTTAAAAAAAATAAACACATCACTCCAATCTGCCTCTGTCTTCATGTGGCTTTCTCCTATGTCTCTCTGTGCCCTCTTTTTTTTTTATAAAGCCACCAGCCATTGGACTTAAGGACCACCCTAATCCAGTATGACCCCTCTCAATTATATCTTCAAACACTCTTTCATCCAAACAAGGTCACATTCTGAGGCTCTGGGTAGATGCAAATATTCAATTCACTCCAGCAGCTTAGGTAGGGACCTGGGTAGGGTGGGGTTTTTGTTGCAAAAATAAGATTCTGGCTGCTGGGCAAGGAGTGGATCCGATCTGAGTGGGGAAGAGACTAAGGAGGAGCCAGTAGGGGGCAGTGAGGAGCAGTTGGAGGCCAGGCTTGGCTGGAGGAGATGAAGAGAAGGATGTGGATTTGAAATCCTCTTGGGGGCTCAAGAGAACCCATGGATTGACTGTGAGGGATAAAGAAGAGGGACCAAGAATGCTTCCCAGTTGCCTGGACATCGTACACACTTTGAGGGCATGAGGCAAGTCCCTTTTTCCCCAGCAGATGAAGCTTCAGGGCAGAAGGGATACCTGTGCAGGGACACATGACTCAGAGCAAGCATTCCCAGTGCAAGGTAAAACGTCTTAGAGGTCAATCATATAGCCTCTTTTTCCATTTTCAGGTGATACCTTTGGGCTCTGTCTCAGTGGTACTGATTGAGAGAGACACAGAGCAGACCCATACGCCCAGATGGTCCCCAACATCTGTCCTGTCTCCAGGGCCCACCTGGGGGAGTGCTGGTGAGCTGTTGTCACTGAGGTTTCCATGTCAGACCCCAGAAACTTCAGAGTAGATGCAGGCGTTCATGCCTGTGTTCTGCTACAGAAGGAGGTGACAGCAGGAGGACACTGAAGCACAGATATCAACAAGAATTCTGTCCCCACTGGGCAGGGGCTTAGGAGGCTGAGTCAGGAGGATCACAAGTTCAAAGTCAGCCTCAGCAACTTAGTGAGGCCCTAAGAAACTTAGTGAGACTTGTCTTAAAATAAAGGACTGGGGATATATATGGCTCAGTAGATAAGTGCCCCTGGGTTCAATCCCCAGTGATAAAAAAAAAAAAATGTGTTCCAGCTGAGGGCCCCTTGAGCAGCATCCCACACAGAGGATCATTTTCTTTCACTCCTTGCCTGCTCTTTGACAAGAAGCCTGGAAGAAGAGCCTGTGGCCACGAGAGAGCACAGGTCTTCGGAAGTGCAGAGGAATAGCCCAGAGGCACGGGCACCTGTGTAAGCAAGCACACTTGGAACGTGCACACGGACTGCTCTGCAGGTTGCCTTTTGATTTGTGCTTCAAAATGCTGGCACTACAGAAACCCCAATCTGTATCTGATCAAACATCCAGAGTCACTCCAATGTACAGAAAATACAGGGGACAGAGGAATGCATTAGACCAGATCCCAGGTGCAAGCACCAGGTGTGAGAAGCCACAGAGAGATGACCACATTTTTTAACAAAAACACTGCTAGGGGAAAAAAGAGGGAAAGAAACTTAAAAGACTTAACTGTATGCAATGCGTGGATCTGATTTGGAACCCAACTTGGAAAAACCAACTTAAAAAAGAAATGGAGGTGACTGAACATTGAACACTGACTGGAATTGCAGTTTCTAGGTGTGATAATGGGACAGTGATTATGTTTTTTTTAAAAAAGAGTCATTATCCTTAAGGGCTGCCTGCTGAAATATTTATGGATGAAATGATATGATGTGGGAGATTTGCTTTGAAACAGTCCAGGGGTGGGGAGAGAGGGTATAGCTGGAATGAAATTGGCCCTGGGTTGGTGACTGCGGAAGCTGGATGACAGGAGTGTGGGACTTTGCTAGACTCTCCTCACCACTTTCGTGTTTGGAATTTTCCATGATGAACAGGAATTGTTTAAAAAAGGAAAAACAAAAGACCTCTGCCCAGGAGAACTGCAGCCCCACCACTGGCCAGCTGGGGCCCTCTAGAACACTCGGGGCTCTCCTGCACCTCAGTCCTCTCACAAGTAAGGATTCATTTGCTTTTTGTATTTTGGTTTTTTCCACCTTTTTTATTGGTGCATTATAATTGTACATACTGATGGGATTTGTTGTTACCTATCTGCACATGCACACAATATAACAATATAATTTGGCCAATACTTTGTTTTGCAAGGAGTCGAGTCTAGTAAGGGTTCCATCACTGTTATGTCTTTATTTTCTTCTTTGTATTTACCTGATATCTCTGACACTCTGCCTCCACCTCCCACATGCCTGGGCACCCCCATGACACTCTGAGCATTCCCCAGCACCTAGCATACAGTAAGCTCTCGGTAAATGTTACTTAACCGAATGAATGAACTCTGGACCGCCTGCTCTGCAGTATCGTATTTGCGGAAAGAATCTGAAAGTTAAGATGAGAAAATCTGCCTTCTGAGCCTTGCTCTGTCTCTGCTTTGCTGTGTGGTTCTGGTCAAGAATATCAGTCTCTCTGGGCATCCCCTCCTTGAAAAACCACATCTATGACACACGGAGATATAAATTAGATGAAAATTTGGCCCATGCCTGCTGCCTGCTGGTACACCACCCCTCTGTCCATCCTCACCCCCTGAGACCGAGACCTGGACTTATGGGAACTGCCAAACTCCCAGTCCAAGGCAGCTCCTGCAGCAGTGGCCACTGTCCTCAGCTTGGAGGCAGAACCAGTCAACCCTGCCAGTCTCCACTCTCCATTAGGCTCCCCGCAGTCCACACTGCTCTGCGCTCAGACCTCAGGCTCTGGACAACTTCACACGAAGGCTTTTGTGATGGAAATCATCCATCAACGCTGTTTAAAAGCAAATATATTAACATTTCAGAGAAGTCCATTACACAACTAACTCAAAGAGGGCTTGTTTTCAGCAGGAGGAGCAACTGCCAGAGATCAGCTAGGAAGCAGCATCCTCTGGCTGCAGGAAGAGAGATTTTCCCGCTGGGAGAAGAAAACACAGCCTGGCAGTGTGGTTTCACAACCAGGTGGGCTGACACCCACATCACCCACATCGGTGAGGCTGGAGCCCCTTGGAGAACTTGGTGCAGCATGTTCCGGGTCAGCAATGAGCAGACTTGCCTCAGTCTGGGCACACGTGAGGCCTGTGCCTGCCACTGTCAACTCTCAGTGGAGGCCATGGGCACACAGGCCCAGCAGGATTCTGAGGAAAGGCCAGGAAACCTGCGGCTGAACAGGGTCTGGACAGAGGGTCCCAGCTGTGTTGGGGATTTGGACATGGGTGCCCCTGACTCCTCCAGAGAGCTTCATAGTGATGCCGGTTTGGTGGAAGTCAGGTTCACGTCTCACGGAGATGAAGAATGAAACTCAGGGATACCAAGGCAAGCATGACAGACAGATTTTATTTTAAGAAAATAAAAGAAAGCAAAGCCTAGGGAAAGGAGCAGACTTCCCCAGAGTGGGAGAAGGGGACAGAGCCGAAGAGAGAGTTAGGTTTGCCCTTTTTATAGGATGTTCTCCCTTCACTTGGTCATCCTCTCCCTTCTCCCAAACATAGAATACCGGCATGGAAAATTCTGGTTGGGTCCAGTCTTTGGTTTGTGCCTCCAGCATCAAGAGAAAGAATGTGGCACCTTGCTCAGCAGAAGTGAGTGTCTGCACCTGCACCCACCTTGCAGACCCTGCTTCCTAGCACTTGGGAGGTCAAACTGATCTTAAAAGAAAAAGAACTGGTTTTCCCTTGATTGATTCTAACTACTCTGCCTAACTTTTCCTCCTGTCTCAATAGGGGATGCCACAGCCCAGGCATAGGGTGGAACAGAAACATTCTCCAGTCCCTGGCTCAGAACAGCCTAGTGGAGAGGGCAGAGGAAGTTGGAGCAGAGCCAGCTTGCTGGGTCGGTTTCCTGGTTTTGGAAAATCAGGCCCAGTGGATTTGGTGGGCTTCAACTGACTGCTGGAAGGCTCCTGACCCTGAGGGGACAGAAAAGAACAATTGTGACCTTCCCCCAGGAAACACCCTCCAGCAAGGAGGCCAGAGTGACCCGCAGGCTCCTAGGCACGCAGACCGGGCTACAAAACCTGGTGCCAACTCTTGGAGTCCCTCCAGTGTCCTCAGGTCCTGGCCTGAGCCCAACCCGGCCCCGACCTGGGAGAGGGCAGAGCAGGGATCAGGTGGGGTCAGAGCTGGTTTGTGGGATGCGGAAGGAAGCAGCAGCCGCATTTGAGTTGCACAGGGCGAAAGGGAGGTAGGTTCAGGTCACTTAGGAGGTCCCGGAGACACCCCGCACTCTGAAGCCCCCTCCAGCAGCTCCAGCCCGCATTGCAGGGTGCTGGCGCCCTCTAGTGGATGAATCTCCCGCTGCAGGGCCTCTCCTCTGAGCCGAGGGAGGGCTGTGGGTCCCAGACAGGCTCAGGCCCACTACAGAACTGGAGCCAGGACTCTGGCCTCCAGCCCCTGGGTCCTGTCCTGCCCCTTCTTGGCGCCCCTCCTCGCCCCCCAGCCCGTCTTCTCGCAGATCCCAGTCACGAAGTTACACGCTCCTTCTGCCTCCCCAGTTTGCTCTGTGCCATCACTAACGCGTAATATTTACGCTGTAAATTAATGATCAGATTTAAAATGGTAACCACTCAGGAGGAAGTCGGCTCACAGCGGCCAAGCCTTTGTTGGGAGTGAAATTCCTGTAAGGTGACACGCGCATCGAGGAGGCAGTTCTGGGTGGCAGGAGAGGCACCCACTAACTCCTGTACAAGGAAGTTGGACTGCATACTATTTGACCAAATGGGCTTGCAGCCCGCTGGGCACCAATGAGTGGAGAGCAGAGAAAAGCAATGCACTCACGCCTCACTCTGCACCTTCAACTACTTTAAGCGCTCCTAAAACAGTGGGTGGCAGGCACCCAAGGGCCCCTCCTGTTCCACTGACCCCTGGGCTGCCTGAGCCACGCCCACTACAGCCCCCAAATCCCATCCCGTCTCTTTCCCATTTCTGTCTCTTTCCTTCCCTTTTCTCTTTGAAGAAACCATCCCGAGGTCTCGTTCTAGCACTCAGGGATAAGCCGCATTGCTAAGGAGCACGGCCGGGGTCGCCTACGCTAATCCGGTAGCGTGGTCTGGGGCAGAGCTTGCACGCCCGCGCCGAGGCTGGGTCTGCAACGACCTTACGGAGTCCCAGCGCCACCTAGTGGACAGAGCCCGAAAACGACCACACCACGCCTCCTGGTGCAGGTGGAGCCTCACCCAAGCACGTTTGCCGCCGGAAATTCACGATCTTCGGAAAACTGGTGAGTCCCAAAGCGCTCATCCCCTGTCCACACGGTGACTTGGATAGCGTCGGTCAAACACTCGTCGAGGAAGAATGAACAGCAAACGTAGGAAAAGCAGGAATGGAAAGTTGGTGGAGTCATCCGGAGGCAGAACCCTGAGCACAGCTGGCACTGAGAAAGCATTTACCCGGGGGGTACCAGATGCTGGGTGCACGTTCGTTCCTTCGTGTTGTCCCCCATAGGGTGGAGGTAGTAGTAACCCATCAACAGGCGCAAGTGCGCGTGGCTGGTAAGTGCCGCGCGAAGTTGAACCCTCAGCTGTCTGAGCGCAGAAGAGCAAAATCACAGGAACAAAGACAGCTGTGCCTGAAGCCAGGGTAGACAGATTGTTTCGCACACTCCAGCGCAGGGCCCCACTCTTCAAAACTCAGTGTGATGGTGGACCCCATCCTGCCTCCTGCCCCTTTTGTCCTGGGCTGGGTGGATTCAGCTCTTAAGGCAGATGCCAGGTCTTGGGAAGGGACTTTACTTTTTATTTTTATTTATTTATTTTGATGATAATAAAATCCTGTTTCTTAGAGCATCACTGTCCTTTTCTCTCTCACTGCTCCTCCCAAATGGACATAGCACACCCACTCATGAAATCCAAACATCCAGTAAGAAGGTCAAGGTCAAGGAATCCCACCCCCCTACCTTCAGTGGGAAAAGCCTGGGCTGGGGCGCCCAGCTGCCAGCTTCCCCAGAGACCTTGAGGAGTTTCCCAAGACCTTCCTGCCTCCTTTCTTCATCTGCAAAACGGGAAGTGTCTGAATCTGCCTGTAAAACTTTTAGCTTAATAACCAGTAATTAATTTGTGTTCAGTACTACTTTACTTCTCCCCTGAAAAAAACAGATTGCCCATCTACAGACTCAAATGATTTCCTTTTCCCCAAATTGAAAAGAGATGCATTGTATGAAAGTGTAACAAACCCCTTCAATATGTAAAACTATAATGAAAAATAAAATCTTGTTTAAAAAAAAGACATGCATTTAGAGACATTACTATTTAGGAAAACAAAACATAACCATACAAGACCAATGATTGGATGACCCTTGAACCTTGGCATCTGTGCCAAGGACACTAGGGCATGTGCCCCGTCTGCAGTGTTCATTATCAACCTCTAACTCCAAGCAGGAATGCAGACCCAGTGCCGCCAGGTCTTCTAATAGCTTAACAAGAGCTGAATTTTACAGAAAAATCTTCTGACAGCTTAAACAATTGATCCCATTTCTTTGAAAATTCACATTACCTAACTAGGCAGCTCCGCTTGGAACCTCCAGGTCACCAATGCATGTGGCTATGAGCAGGTCTTGTGTATTTGCACTTAATAGTTCTGTTGAATTGTCAAGTGAGGTTTTGAAGGTATTGCTGTTCCTACTGTGTCCTTGCCTTTCCTTGAACACTCAAAGAAAGATTCTCAGCCATGAGACCATCCGCCACACCCAAATTCCCACAGCAGTTTCCATATCTGCCTCTACCCACTCCAGTATCCTTAGGGAACTTTGCTTGGGTGTGGCCCTGTGTCCCCTGGGAGCAATGCTCCAGAGTGAAGGCCAGGCACAGCCCTGTCCATGTTGGTGGTTGGCAGCGGTGGCGTAGCAGGGCTCTGCTTTTTGCTTTGGATACAGCTCTTGCTGCTCTGCCACTGCATATAATTTTTAAAACAGACACATGTCTTTCTCTTCCTCTCTCCTGCCCTCTCCCTAATCTCAGGGTAAACAAGATTACCTGTCTTCCCCATCCCTGGCAGAGTCATCTGTCCTTGAGTTATCTGTCTTCTGTCACAGGAACCAAGGAATTCAGATTTTGGGTGGAGTACCAGAAGATCAAAGAAATAACTATCTTCCAAATTAACAAGTGAATTACAATTTACACAGAGAACATGTGGAAGGTAGCCTTTGAATGGCCTCTTTAACCCCCCCATCCCTCTGGTGTCCAGAAAACACAGCCTCTAGGACAGGAGTCCACTGCGTTTCTCCCTTGCTAGCAAAGCAATAAATCTTTTTTTCTTTTTTCTCAAAACCATGTTCTTGCTATTGGATTGGCATTGAGGACAAGGACCGAGTGAGTAACAAAAGCGCCTTCCATTGGCCTGGTTGGTTTTCCCAATACTCCCCGTGACGGATGTGAGTTCAGTGTTGCGAGCTCTAATTTACAAAAGGGAGAGATCAAGGGTTTGTCCAAGGTCACATAACCGATCATTTGATTTATAGATTTGAAAACTTCATATTACTAAAGACCTTGCCAGGGAGTTAGTTCAGAAACACATTTAATCCTTTAAATGTTTTAAAGCTGAATTCTTTGCAGCTCTTCAGGAAGGCATCTGATGTGTGGAGCCTCCTATCTCTTGCTTCACTACAGTATACAGCATCCAATGTCTGCCACATTCTGTCTCCTCACAGTGCCATGCGACCCAAACGACCTTTCTGACAATTGCTGTCTGGGTGCTGACAAGATTTTACTGTCAACAAGATTGAATTAAAAGAGCAACCATCGACACACCAAGAACCTCCTGGCTAAGAGTAGAGAAGCAATGAATTTTTATAGTAAAGCATCCCAATGCAAGGGTGTAGACAATAAAAATTGTCTCATCCTGAGCAAAAATGACGCTTGTGTTCCCTTGCCTAATTTAGACACTCTTTGCAAATTAATTCACCTGCTTCATGCCTGCCTTAAAAGGGAACCTGGATGGGGGAAGTTAATGAGGCTGGAGGCTCCTGCAAGACAGACACGGAAAAGATTTCTGATCCAGAGATGGAAGCAATTTTCCAGGAGCGATGGCTTGCAGTATGTGGCCTAAAAGCATTTTGGAGCTGTGACTTTGTTAATACCATGGCCATTCCACATTGCGGGTCTGAGAATGATTCATTCATTGGAAGATAGGGGTATCTCCTGGTTGCAGACAAAAGCCACAATGGCAGCCACACAGTGTGGGAGGGCAAGGTGAAGCTGCCCCCTCTTCCTTTGGTCACAGGGGACAAGTGCATTTTCCAATCCAGACTACACAATAGGAATCTTCAAAGCCCCCAGAAACTTGCTTTGGGCTGAACACCTCCCAAACATGGGCCATCTCCAGACTGGGTTTCGTTGTCATTTGTTTTCTCTCTCAGACATGGACCCAGCAGAGATGCTGACCGCCTCTGCTGAGCCTCTGCAACAGCCCCGCTGCCTGCCAGAAGCATGACCTTCGGTAATTGCTAACACTGAGTTTCCTTTGGGAGTTGAGGATCATCATCGAGTGATCCGCATGGTGCCTGGCATACAGACATAAAAATATTATCACATGTTTATTATTGCTGAGTTGGGCTCTGTGCCATAACAATACGAGCAGTAAGTGCACATTCTAGCACATTCTAGCTCTTTTCAACCTCGAAGACTGTCCTGCTTAAGAGGCTCAGAGGGATTCTGAAAAGCCCTTTGCTTCCGTTTTTGCTTCCTTTGCTCCCACCCTGAGGCAACGCTGTGCTTCCCACTGTATTGTATCCCACCACACCCCACTGTGCCACTGGTTCCAGGACAAAAGTAGAGCTTGCAGACCTCAAGAAGTGTGTCACAATGATCAAGAACAAATTTGAACCCTGCCTTGGCAGAAGTCCCTTATGAACTACTTCACTGGAGCCTTGGTTTCCCCATTTGTAAAATGGGGCTAATGGTACGTACCCCAGAGTGTGAGAACGATGTGTGGAGAGTGCTTAGCACAGTACTTACCTACAGGGCACAAAGAAGTCCTAGTCACTGGCCCCCGTTTGGCTGGATCCATGAACTTCCTTGAAGTTGGTCATTATGAACTATACCGGTCTGCACGGGCTCCTGGTCAACCTTTACCTCCCTGGCTGGAGCTGCATACTGCATGTTTTGCTGGCTTGTTCACGTCCATGTGACCGATGTCCACTGAACCCAGGGTGTAGGCTCTGTCAACATAGGGTCAGCATGGGCAATTTTCTCTTCAGCAAAGTGTGTTGGCTAAATACTATTGATGCTTTATGTCCCTTCCAGAGCTACATTTTCTGTCCTGTGATTTTTTTTTTTTGACATCTTAAAAATGTTTCTGAAAACAGAAAGAAAAAAAAAGTTTGTCTGGGTGAGAAATTGTTCCTCCAAAGTTAGCCAATTCTTAGAAATAGCAAAAGACTTGGTCGAGAACATTCTTCTGAAACACTATCCTGGAGCCAGAGCAACTCCACACACCTGGAAACACCAACTACATGTGCGGGTATGTGACCAGCAATGCAGCCACTACACAGCCCAGGAGGCAACGTTCCTCTGCCTCACTCATCCCAGGGGCCAGGCACAGACCAGGAGACACCACCTGTGGTTTGGAGGCCACCACAGTTATTCTAACTGAATCCTAACCTGTGTGCCCTGCCTTGCCCACGGAAAACCCAGTAAAGGTTCTGACCTAAACCTACGCCTTGCTCCCGTCTCCTGTCTCCAGGGCACCCTGGCGACTTTCCCATGATGTGCGTGTGCCTCCTGTCTCTAGGAAACGTGAGTGGGATGATCTTTGTTTGCCTGAGCCTTTCTTCCCTCTTCTGGGTCTAGGAACTGAGTTTGTTCTGCTGATTCCACCACATCACAAGTAGCTCTTACGCTGGAACCAAGGCCACAATGGCCAACACTGGCTTGTCTCAACCTTGACCTTGCCATGCCAATGAGTCGGACATCACAGGCTGACGCGGCTGCCCATGTCCAGGCTAAACATCACCCAGTGGCCATGCCAGTAACGCTGCAGACAGAAACAACAAAGACACCCTTGGAGTTTTTGAGGAAGTACTTCAGAATCTCACTAACTAGGCATGTGGAAGATGGCAAAGGGTTTAAAGAGACAAAGCAAGGACTGAAATAAGCTAAACATCCAGAGATTGGGCTTCAGTATTAACATCCAGGGGGCTGTAAAAGTTAATTTGGCTATGATAACGGTAACTTTTGGTGGCGGTGGAGTTGCTAATGCCAAGAAGAGAATGAATGTGCTACAGAGCAAGGGCAGTCACAGCTGCAGCATCGCAGAGGAAGGGGAAGGGTTAAAATGCCAAGTCCAGACTCAGGGGCTGGCTGGAGAGGGGAGGTCTGGGGCATCCCTCGGTTCCACAGCTGGGTCACACAGCAAAGGGGAGGGACACCACCATCAGGCACATGTTACCACTGTTGCCAGAAAACACACTTTTAGGGCAGGCTGTGCTTTAAAGGATCCACAGAACATCTGTGCTATGATCAAAGAAGTACTTGTCAAAAAATATTTTTTCAGCAATTATAATGAGGAAAACACTTCAGTGTGCTTTTTATGAACTTTTAAGAAAAATATGATAAAGCACCAAGTTTAAAAGAATCTTTTTTTTTCTTTCTGTTTTGATATGAGGAATTGAACCCAGGGTACTTTACCACTGAGCCACATCCCCAACCCTTGCTAACTTACCCAGGACCTAAGTTGCTGAGGCTGGCCTTGAATTTGAAATCCTCTTGCCCCAGTCCTCTGAGCTGCTGGTTATAGACACGCACCACCGTGCCCAGCCAAGAATCTTTACAGAAACCAAAATTAAAAAAAAAAAAAATCTGTGATGTGAAATTTACCAAATAAAAGGAAAGCAGCAGCAGTAGATATCTCTGTCTGCAAACGTTTGATGAAATGTGAAGAGATCTTGGTTAATCAAATCACGAACTGTAGGCTCATAAATGTGTGTCAGATTAGATCTGTAAGCTTTTGATAAACTTTTATGTAAAGTCAAACAAGTATAAATGTTTGCATAATGAATTGCATAGAGAATTTTTAACTACAAATCCAAGACATCAAGAATAAGGTTCATTTTTTGGTTTATTAAAACAAAACTACATTTCTGTGCTTCTCATAATACATTATCAGGCATAAAAATCAATCAACATGTCCAAGTGTCACTCACAAAAATCACTTAGTGTTACTTTACAATACTTTATAGTAATTCTTTTTACAACAATCCAACATTTCTCTGTACAACACGCAATACTTTAACACACCTTCCATCAAGACGCTTAGCCCTTTAACTGTTTAGAAATAGAGGAGTCTTTTTCAAAGCAATCATTAGTTTGTATTAAACTAAAATTCCAGATGGCAACTCCCAGGTTCCTAAAAAGAGTATTTTAAAAAGCAGATTTACATCCCATAATAAGTCTTATAAACCTCAATAGGTTCTACATTTCTAAATACTGGAACTATCTATGGATAAAAATCTGCATCCAACTGTGCGATGTTTTCCTCTAGATCTGAATTAAAACCTTGGTCATTTACTACAATTAATCCTTGTATTAATTCTGCTACTTTCAGTAAAAAAAGCCAGGGTCATCGACAGCTGCTCTTCCTATCAGAGGAAGGCACTCTGGCCACCTGTACTACAGTTTCTCTGTGCTTGTTCTTCCCAGGGGAGGAAATCACGTCATTCAGTCATCACCTGGTGGTACAAAATGCATGCGAATTCTGCCTCTGTCGTCTGTCCATCTGTTTTGTCTTCTTAGGGAACTACCTAACGTAGTGTTTCCCCATTGTTTTCCCGGGGATACTACTGAGAGGTTCAGAGGTGACCCAAAAGGGGGAAAGGTCCTGAGGTCGAGTTTGGGAAACGCCAGGTGGAAGAGACTTCAGCCCTGTGCTAAAGTGCAGTGCGAGCTTCCATGTGCGAACAGGTTTCCAGCAACACTTGCTAAAGCACACGGAGGCACATCTCACAGGGTACTCAGGACGACAGGGAATGCTACATGCACTGCCCTGGCCTCTCCAGGCTGCAGGAGACTCCAGTCAGAGCTTCTGTTTGCTGCCATCGCCGAATCCGTTTGCTCCACTCACCCCTGTGATTTCATGAGACTCAGGAGGTCTGAAGAGGAAGACACGGTGTCTTCTCGCATCCTGGTTTGTCAGAATTTTAAGAGAGCAAAAATTCCTTCTCTTCTGAATTTCTTAGGACATTCTCATTTTTTAAAAACTGGGTGCAGTTTCATATTGCTTATTACTGGGTTCTTTTCAAATTTGACTCACAGTCCTCCCCTGAAGGGCATGCATTTCAGTTTCACGGAAATGCAACAGAGTAAACTGTAAGAAACTATTTACAAGCACCTAGTTGGTTTGCTTGGAAGCCATCCACTATTGGGAAACAATGAGAACATGTCTAGTAGCAAAAGAGAGCTATCTGGAAGCCTTACTGTGATGATTTTTTTTCCAGTAATGAGGCACTATAAAGAATGAGTGTGCTGAAATTAACTCAAAGGTCAGCTTTTCTGGATGAGCACAACTTTGGTTGAGATTTTTCTTCCTTAAAAAAGGTTTTCGAAGCACCAGTTAATTACAAAAAGCATGCATTTTATCCTCACAGTGAGTTAAGTGGCGAGAGAGCTAGCAAACCGCATTCCCCAAAGCATCCGAATTTCCTGAAAACAAACCAAGGGAAAGGAGCGCAAGAGAAGCCAGCTTCTCTGCTCAAGCTGGCAAAGCAGCAGCTCTCGGCAGAAGGACAGGCAGAGCAGAGACAGCGCTGGAAAGTCCGTCCCAACCTCGACCTCCCAGCCAGCTGACAGACAGCTTGGAAGAGCCTCGGCTTACGATCTAGAGGACAGAAAACAACCGACAGTGAAGAGCTCGATTCCCCGGAGGAGCGCCAGGGGAAGGAACAAGCTCCCTGGGTAGTCCCCAACGCAGCCGAGAGAAGTGTTGCTCTACTTAGTACACTGGAAGGTGAAAAGGTGGTATCTCACTCCACACCACAGTTGCTACAAGTGACAGAGACTTAATGGGACGTGAGTTCCTACAGAGGCAAAGAAAAAACATATTTTACACAGAGAATTAGAGGACAGTAGAAGATCACAACAGCATAGCATTATTGCTATGACTTCCAAACAAGACTATTTCATAGAATATGAAACATCAATCAGTATCCCTCCCTGTGCACACAGAGATACTGTTAGTGTTTAAAGTCCACGCTCAGGAAAGTACAAACTGCTTTCATACTAAATTCAAAGAATCTATGCAGCACTCATCAGAAAAAATTCCTAGTTTCATAATATCATGAAGTTAAGGGACAGTAAATGATCAGAAAAATTTTTAACATTACATGATCTTTAAGAAATCACCATAATTACCATAATTAAGTTAGGCTCCCTGCTCACAAAAAGGCACCTACCCATTATAAACAGACATTTTTCATAATTAGTTGCCTCTGTGTGGCATGGGGGTTTAGCATATAAACCATGCCTCTTTTCAAAGCTAAAAATCCATAAACACCTCTGGCAGGGTTACTAGCAGTAGGTTCACTGCGACACTCACAGTCACACACTGCACAACTCGAGTACCAGCCACCCAGCTTGGGGGCCGTGTCCAACCTGTGTGCAGGACCTGAACGCCCTGGGTCAGCTGTCTAAGCCAGAGCACCGTACACTAGAGTGCATCAGGCTGAGCTACCAGCTCGGCGCAGGTGCTATTTGGTTGGAGGTTTTATAGGAAATAGCTATACCTGCGAGTGACAGGTACCTACCACCTGAGAGGTGGGAAAGGGTGCAGACAAAAAACAGGAGGAGTTTTTAAATACTTGCTGGTCATTTAAAACTGAATGGCACTTTATGTGAGCAGAAGTTTTCGGTGCCAGTTTTCTGGCCAGAGCCACCTTACATTTTGCCAGCCAAATTTACTTCCTGATGTTGGCTGTCTGATCACCATATCTCAGTTCCTGACCTAGACTAATATTGTCTGTTTCCATGTAGCTCTCCAACATTTTCTAAATCCGACTGCAGAGGACAGCACAGTGATACTGGGTATGATGCACCTCAGCCCATTCATTTGTAACGCACTTGGGGACGAAAGGGCTCCCATTTAACATTTAGCTACTGTTGACAGAGGTAAAACTGAAAAGAGGGAATGGATGACAATGATTTTTAAGGGAAGCATTAACCATTAATCAGAAAATATACCAATGAATCACACCACTATTTATGTATACTATACAGCATTCAGTTCTAGAATACAACTACATTTCTGTGTCCATCACAGTAATTAGTCCTTAAAAGTCATACTTAAAATGTAAATCTTTAATAAACTCCAAAATAATTTATTGAGATTTCATCTAGTAATCTACTGATTATGAGCTGCAAACAGAGGCTGAGGCCCCCCAAGTGTTATCTGTAGGCCGCTGTGTCTCAAAGTTGGGAAGATCACAGGTCCACAAAGGGGAGAAGGCACTTGTCTTCCAAGTCACCTCAGGACAGGGCAGGCCCAGCCACGCGACGGCACCTGCAACTCTCAGGACAAACGCTGGAGCCTGCACGGGACTCATCTGCAGCCCTTCACTTGCCAGAGGTGCCACAAGTTCCCTACAGCACCACAAAACTCAGAATATATTCTAGGAGTTTTTGCCGGTTGCACTGAGGTAGGAAAGTGCTGCTCAGTTCTAAAATAGATACTCGCTTTTGCTTGGTCTCTTTGAAAACCTGGGGAGAAAGTGTAGATTCAGTTAAGGGTAAAGGGGGACATGTCTGTCACCAGCCCTGCCCTGTGGTCTAGACCCCGAAGTGCAGTACAGGCACCAAAATCCACAAATTAAATAAACGAGGACATGCAGGTGCATGTGCGGCAGGAGGCTGGGGTTCAACTAGTGAGCTATGCTGGACAATGGATGCTAGAACAAAGTCACACACTGTCCCTTACAAAAGGACACTTGTTGCTCCTTAGTTTTAACGAAAATGTATGCAGCTCACGTTCCACATGAGACATGAAGGTAAAGGACACCTTAGGAGACTCGCAGCAATCTGAGAAAATAAGTGAGATTCATGTGGAATTAATGGCTGAGCTTGCAGGAGCATCTTGAAACATTCTGATATCTGTTACACGCAAACAGTCTGGGGATGCATGAAACCAGCACAATTCTGAGACATCCGAATAAACCCACACTGATGGGCCTCACCTTCGGCATGTCCCTCTCCACCTCTGACCCCAGAAAGGCCTCCCCAGTCAACCCAGCAGAAACTGCTTCTCTTGGGGCCCATCCCACCATAAAAACAGTGCGAACAGACCAGATCTGCACAGAACCAACGTCCACAAGGCTTTCATAAACCTGGATACCTACCCCAATATCCTTGAACATTTTCACGGCATTCTTCACAAGACAGTACGTGGCACTCTCAGCTGTAGAGAAACAGTAAGCTCCTGTCAGGGTTTAGACCACAGAGTAAAGGGCCACAAAGTCCCCAGGCCCGCAGTTAAAAGCCCGGAGGCAGGGGAGGCCACAGCACACTGGCAGCCAGTGAGGCCTCTCAGTTGGTCTGCTGTTGCTTTAAACCATTGTGTCATCTACTAGGGGAAAAAAGAGAGGGAGGGAGAGGGAGGGAGCGAGCAGGAGAAAGGACAGATAATGCCTAACGCGTCCATCTTAAGGGCTTCTGTGAGAATCACACAAGACAGGAGTAAACACTCCTGTAACTACACGGTGAGGCGTAGACGGCTCTTACACGGCTGAGCAGCCAGAAGCAACACAGGGCTAGAGGTGAGGGCAGCAATCCTGACCCCGAGACTGCCCATTCGCTAGCTGGATGATCCGGACAGTTCCCTCAGTCATAGAGTGAGGTGACTGCATTAGATTATTTCCAGAACCTTCTGGCTCTAAAACTTGACTTAAAGCAGTTTCAGTTCCAAACCATAACTGCATAAAATGCTCCTTGCACCCCATCCACACCTCTCGTAGATACAAGAGATGATGTAACAGATAACCTCAGGGCTGGCCAAGACGTGGAGCAGCTGAGCTACTGGTAGGAGTGCCAGTAACTACTAAAGCAGAATATACACATAGCCTGTGACCAAGCAACTACTCTGACAGGTACGCCTGCCATATGCATGGTCACAGATGCCCCCCCAAATGACACATTAAAACATGTTGATAGCAACACTACACAGCAAATGATCCAAATATCCATCAACAGCAGAACAAGTAAAATGCAGTAAACACTTACACAGTGGAGCACCTGACCGCAACAAGAACAAACGAAACAACAGGTAACAGGCATGACTCTCACAAATAATGGTAAGTGAAAAAGCCACACCTAAGAATATATAACTGCATATAATTTATATGACATACCAAAGCAAATAATAGTAAAAAACTATGGAGTTACAGGTCAGGATAATTTTACATTTTTCCAATTTCTTATAATTAGCAAATTTCTATAAAAAGTTTTAAAGTTTTATATTAAAAGGCCAATGAATATATGAAAACTGTTCAACATCAGGGGAAAAATGACAATCAAAACTATACCGAGATTTCATCTTACACTACAGCAGCCATCGGGAATATAAGCAATAATAAATGCTGGAGAAAACGTGGGGAAAAGGAACACTTTTACACTGTTGGTGGGATTGTAAATTAGCACAACCACTATGGAAATCAGTATGGAGGTTCCTCAAAAGACCAGGGATGGAGCCACCACATGCCCCAGCTATCCCACTCCTCAGTGCGTGTCCTACAGAATTGGTCATCACACGACAGCGATGCATGCTCACCCGTGCTCACAGCAGCACAACTCGCAACAGCCAAACTACGAACCGTCCCAGCTGGTGAGCAGGTCAGTAGAGAAGGAAACTGTGGCACATGTATACAAAGGAGTTTCATTCAGCCATAAAGAATGAAATTATGTCACTTTCAGGAAAATGGATGGAACTTGAGAGCATTATATTAGGCAAAATTAGCCAAACAGAGAAAGTTTAGAGTCATGTTTTCCCTCTCATGTAGAAGCTAGAGAGAAAAAAAAGGGATATGGAGGGTGGTTTTGGTGGTTTTTGTGAAAAGAGAAGGGAGATCAGGAGAACAGAAGAAAGGGACCAGGGGAGGGAGAAGAGGATGGAGAGGACAGGTGCAGGACAATGAATTGAACAAACTGTATTGCCATACTGTGTGCATGTAATGAACATAAACAATGAATCCTGCTGCAACTGTATAATTATAATGCCCCAATTTAAAAAGTTTTAAGGTTTTAAAAGCTGAAATAGTGATTTAACATACCATATACTGCAATGTTTCTTTCTGTTCGGCTTATTAGATATTTGTGCAGCTTTTGCAGATATTCAGGCTCTGGAATAGGACCACTGAAGTTGTGGATAAAGATGGCAGCAGAGCTGTAGGCCTCCAGCAAAGGCCCAAGCAGCCTCTGTAGGAAGGTGATGAACTGCTGGTGCTCCTTGGACTGGCTCACCTGCAAGTGCAAAAGCAGAAAATGAAGTCACCAGGAAGGGACAGAAGAAGCGACACACACTGACAAAGACTTTATCTGGAAGACAGGGAACTTGAGAAGATGGCCCCTCACACCAGCACTACATAAAAGGAGACTACTCTTCATGCAGACAATCTCTGTGGGAAACAACTAATTTTGAAATGTATTCTTTACTGCAATCATTCACTTTTATAGTATTTGAGGCTTGTGTTCATTGACCAGTCCCTAGCAGAAATTTTCGTTACTGAATGACAATTATGACATTCTGTCATCATGGCCAACAGCTGGTTGCAGCAGGGCCCTCCAGGATTTGAAGCCTGGGCTCATTAGTCACTCAAGTGTGCCAAAAGACCTTAAGGTGGGACCACCAAGATCATCTCAGTCCTTCCCCGGTCCCACTTCATACCTCTCCCATAGGCCTCTGCCACACACCGCACCTTGGAGAAGGAAGGTCAAAGTAAAGGGAGGCCTCATGGTCAGGGAGGTCCTCACTGTGTCTACCCAAAATATGCAGGTTCACTTAAGCCCCTTTGGAGTGTGGAAGCAAAACCACAGGTACACACTGGTTCACCTGCCCTTGCGCCTACATTTCTAAATGTCACTTGGAAAAAAAATACTGCCTTGTGGGAAGTAGGTACAAGGGCAGGTGAACCAGCGTGTACCTGTGGATTTCATGAGACAGCAGTGACGGAACCCCCAGGGCTGCCTTCTTCCTGACTTTTCAACTCTTGTTTCCTTTTCTACTTACCAATCCCCAAAGTGAACAATTTGCGTTTCTTTACTAGACAGATGGTACTGGAGCTGGTGAGTGCCTTAGATGTGCACAAGTTACCAGCGTCCCAGTTTACATAGTTGCAACATGAACCTCATCACCGTAATGTCCCCTCAATTCTTCACCAAAGTACCTTTAGGTAGCAATCTCGCTGCTCCTCACCAAAATCGCTGTCTTCATCTTCTTCATCACTTCTCCAAGACAACGGTTCAGGAAGCTTCTTGTCCCACTGCTGCTCTGCAAGACCAGGACTGATATCTTCCTGGTCATCTTGCTATGCCAAGGAGACCATCAACAGTAAACAAATACACCCAGGCACCCAAACAACTGCTTAGCTGGACCAGAGAAGGCAGTCCTCTTCTCAGTCCCCTCCTGCCCCTTCCCTAGCCATTCCTGACACCAATCCACCTCCTTCTTCAAACAAAACCCATTCAGGAGATAGAAGGGGAGAGAGAAGGGTTAGAGTTTGAGAAGAGCTACCAGCCAGAGCAGATGAAGACACTCTCAAGTCTTGTGAATTAATAACTACTCTCCCAGGCCTTCCTCTCTATACCAAATCTACCAAAGTTAAAATCTCAAAAGAGAAAAGTGTGTACGTGCAAGCTACACACACAATGATACATAAGGCATCTCATCTTAGAATACAACTTCTGGATGTCACAGAATAAGTCAAGGCATGTTTTAGACAATAGCACTTACACGAAAGGAGGCAAACATTAAATAATTCCAAAAGACCTTTGTTCTACCCAATTTTCCCTCTTCTCTCATCTAGATGTGACTACATAGCAAATGTAATTATTAGTTAGAATACTTGGTAAAATACTGATTTAAATAATTACTGGAAAAGATAAGGAAACAGCAAGAAACTTAACAGAGACAAAGGAAGGCTCCTCCTCTTACCTCTGCCACTGTAAGAATGCCATACTGGATAAACCTTCCTACAGTTTCATGGCAAACTTGGTAAAAAGTCTGGCAGGGCTAGAAAAAAAAAATTACATGTAAATGTCACTGTTCCATATTTTTAAAGACAAAAACACGGTGAACAAAGCAGTTGCCAAATCCTTCCATGCTATCATCTGGACAAGCCCTATGATTTCTGATGCCCACCCTGTTGACAAGTGTTTGGTTCTGGACAAAGCCAGAGACTTCTTTCCCTGGCTGGCGGGGCGCCTGATGTGGAACCACCTGCAGAGGGCGCTCCTGAGCTCAATTTGCTCCCATAGTGGAGCAGACCCTGGGTAGGGTCACTTCTCAGGCTCCCACCACCTATTTCCTTTGCTTTATAAGACAATCTCTGCAATACAATAAGGAATGTTCACAAAAGTAGTGAATGAGGAAACAGAATATTCCAATAATACTCTGGGGAAGGATGAAGCCAATCCTCACAGCCTCATCTGTCCCCACCTTTTCCCATCTGCCACCCAAGGTTCATGCAAAACAGGTTTCCCAACAGAACCATCAATCAAACATACCATGAAAACATACAGGATAGCTGTACTCTAAATACTTTCACTTTTAAATGTCCCAAGACATATTCGATAAGGGGGAGAAAATATTAGAATACAAATCAAATGCAAGTTTTACTTGATTGAGGAGATTTCTGGCTTTCTATGCCCCATTTCATACCTAAAAGTGCCAGGCCATAGTGTAAATGCTCATTCACACTTTGGGCCTCAGTTTCCTCATCTGTAAAATTGAGAATGGGCTGGACAGACCATTTTTAAGGCTGTTTCTCACTCTTGTCACCTGTGGTTAGCATCCACAAGCAGCTGTGTGAATTACTGACAAACCACTGACCCAGGCCCTTACATCGCTCCATGACTAGGGTCTAACTGCAGCATTGAGCAGTCTGTTCTCTCATGCCTCATAGTCCTATAAAGGGATTCACCAGGGAGGTGAGCCAGATACAAGCCAAGATGGGCAATGCCACACTGGCTCAGTGGTCACTGACAGCCAGGAGTAGAACAGAAAGCTACAATAATGGGCCAAAAGTTTTCTGTGAAAAGAACAAAGGTGGTTTATGTTTTCATGCAAATGCTCAGGAGGACAGGTAACTTGAAGAGGCTTCACTCACGAGAGAAATGGTGCCTTCGTTGGAGAGCAGGTAGCACAGGCTGGCAGCCTTCCGCACCAGCTGTTCCTGGCTGACCAGGCTGCCGGGGGCACCAGTGGGCCCTCCCGAGCCCCTCTTGTTTAGAACAGCGTAGAGGCTGCAGGCTAGGGACATAAAAGCAACACTGAAGTCACCATCACTTGGTTTCCAAAACAACATCAACTGATTCTGAAAGCTCAGATTACCTTTAGTATTAATATATCAAAAACAGAGGCCTGCATGTGCTGGAGAAAAATGCCACAGGCTTCAGTTGTTATGATTCCAGGTGATCCCAACTCTACAAAGGCCTTCCCAAGGGCTCAGGCCTGCTGCTCACCCTCTCTGTGCTCACTTCATCACATAAGCCCTCCACTCTCTTCACTGCCCTGTGCCTGTGTCATCCCAATCAGAGCTTCAGCTCCTGGAGAGCAAGACGCCTTACCTCCTCCACAGTGACAAGGACGCAGTATGCACAATGGTTCAGGGAGTACCTGCTGTAGCTATAACTAGCGACATGGCAGCAGATTTGGAAATTAAAAACATAACAACACGCTTCCTCCAACAAGAGGCCATCAACTAAACTGAAGTAGATGCCACTAAGTGCTTTAGGCCCTTGTACTTTCCAAGAAAGTATCTGAAATTTTCCAGAGCTGACATACCTATGATGGCCTCCATGATGAAGACATGGAGCACCCCGTTGCTGTAGAAGTTGAGTTCAAAGACTGACGGCACAGTCGTGCTGGGAGTGATAAAGAACTCATCATTCCTGCTAGTGTGCGTGATAGTGACACAATTTCCCAGCAGCTGTATAGCATGCATGACTACATCTTCCGAATTTCCTGAGAACCCAAGGTCAAAATCACGAGCCAGGACCTCCTCCTTCATCACAAAGAAGTCTTCCACCAACGTGGAGAGATCAATTCCCTATAGACACACAGAAACGACCTCATGACAGGGAAAACCTCCTTTCCACAAGGCCAAGAGGCCAACACTCCCAGGATTTTCTCCTTGCCTTGGCTTCCCCTGGCCTGCTGCTGGTACCTACAGAAAAAGCCCAGATCACCAATGCAGAGCAAGTCAGGAAACTGCTTAAAAAGCTGGTCTGCTAGATCAGACCAGAATTTCGTGCTCGTACTCCTAGGCGTGGGTGAGGGAAGGTAATGATTAATCAAGCAAAGAAAATCTTCAACTTCTCAGTTCTGAGACTCCCTTCTCTTGGAAAAGCTTTTTCTTTCTATCCTTTCTTAAATAAACTCTGTTTGCTCTGCTTGAAGGAAAAAAAAAGCTGGTCCCCCAGGAAGGTCAAGGTATTCCACATGCCAGAGACCGCTCTAGTCATATCACATGAGTATGTAAGATCACAAAGCAAAGAAAAAGTTGCCTGAAAGTGAGAAGTCTTTAGTTTTGAGCAAGAATTTCCTTCATTTTCAATATCTGTCTAACAAATATTTATTTGGAGGGTATCTATTAGTACCATGTCTAGTCCAGAGAGCGTGACTGTGCAGGGGACAGATATGGTCTGTCCTCTCACAGAGCTCAGACAAGCCTAGTATGGGAAGACAGAGGGTGAGCTCTAAAATATAAATCAGATCACTTGGAAACGGTTCACTATCAGAATACGTATCACAAGTCAATGAACTATGCCTTATTTACATTTACTGTATTAATAAAAAAACATCTACCACTGAGCCACATCCCAACACTTTTTAGTTTTTGAGACAGTGACTCACTAAGTTGCCCAGGCTGGCCTCAAATTTCTAATTCTCCTGCTTCAGCCTCCCAAGGATTGGGACTATAGGCATGCACCACCGAGCCTGGCTTCAAAGAATATCTTATTACTACATATATTAAATACTCTAATTTTTCTTTTATGTAGATCATTGCTTCACCAAGTTTATAAGCCCCCTTGGACAGGGTCCCTCGCTCATTTCACTGTTTATCTCACTCTGCCCAGGAGTGAGCCACATCTGCCCTGAAGATGCTTCCGAACAGCTTACGAAAGCTTCTCAGGCTTTCTGCTGAACTAAGGGTGACGTCATGGACATACCTGCCTGTGTCTGTAGAGCAGCAGGCAAGCCACAATGTGGGTGGACATGATGGCACAGGACTTGCTAGCAGCTGGAAGGCAAACACAAAAGTGTTATTTGCAATTTTTTCTAATATAGCCAAAACTTTTTTTTAAAAAAGAGAGTTAACTTTATTTTTTCATCTGGTTTTTATTTTTCCTCCACTTAGTTGTGTATGCGGTGCTAGAGATTGAACAGAGGTCATCGAACCCAGGTCCTTGTGCATGCCAGGCAAGCACCACCCCTCCAGCTCTGAAACTTCTTAAAGGAACCTCAATTTTAAACAGGAGTATTTAAAACCATAAAAGTCTTCTGCCACATTCCCTGTAACTGTGATTTACCAAAAAGAAGTCACAGCATTGTACAGTGTCCTGATATAATGGACTTCTTTAGAGATCACTATTCATCATGCCAAGGCCTAAGCCTGGTCCACGCTTCAACCCAAGCTAAGAGGTTTGGGATACTTTTGACCAAGAAATATACCTTTATTGGCATACTGAGACCCAAAGTGTAAGCCTGTTCTATAGACTATCCCATTTCTATGTTTCCTGACCTGTTCCTGGCTAGTCTATTATAACTCTACTTCACTCTTCTTGCAGGTATTCACCAAGTTAAAATGGAGGTATAGGAAACGGAAAAAAAGTGGAACTGAAGTCAGAAAGATCTGGGCTCAAATTCTGATTTTTAAACTAAATAATTTCATGACTTGGAGCAAATTAGATAAATTCCTGAGCTTCAGTTTCAAAAGTACTATCCAATTCACTGGGCTGTGTAAGAATGAAATGATGGCCTGGCAAGGACGTACAGTAATGGGAGCTCAAGGTATCTTATTTCCCTTTTCAACCTGGCCCAGGGGAGTCTTCCTTTTTCCTTCTTTTTTTTTAATTGTGGTGGGGGCAGTGACCTGGCCCAGAGACAGGCAGCAAAGGCACAGAAATACATTTGAGAATACTTACATTATTTAACCCAACTCTCTGAATTTATAGAAAATTATGTGAACATCCATGGAATATTTTGAAATAAAGACATGATTTATAAGTTGTTTTTTTTTTTTTTTAAAGCCGGAGGGACAGTGAGAGAGACAGAGAAAGAGAGAAGCAACTTTATTTAGTTTTTCACATGGCCTTCGTTGTTCCAACACTTAGCTGTGTATGTGGTGCTGGGGTTTGAACCCGGATCCTCATGCTTGCCAGGCAAGCACTGAAACCACTGAGCCACCGTTCCAGCCCTGATTTATAAGTTTTTTGACAAACGATGCTGAATTCACAAATGTCATTCACAACTGGTGTCCGGTGTTGGAAAAAAATAAGTGCCTGTCCCCTGTCCCGTATTTACAGCCATTAAAGAGTATTTATAAAGAGTTCTTAAAAACATTAATAAATGTGTTATAAAATATTTTTAGAAATTAGATAGCAAAACCACTGGTTATTTGGATAGTGGAATTTTCTATTTCACCTTTATTTTTCAACAATTAGGATTATTATTTTTTGCATCCAGATCATACACAAAGGAGATACACAATCAGATATGCTTAAGAAAGAGTCCTGTGGGCTGGGGATATAGCTCAGTGGTACAACACATACCTAGCATGTGTGAAGTCATGGGTTCCATTCCCCAAGACCAAAGAAAGGTTGGAGGAATGGATAAAGGGAAGGAGGGAGAAAGGTAAGGAAGGAAGGAAGGGAAGAAGACGGGGAGACAGAGAAGGAGGAAGGAAGAAAGGAAGGGAGGGAGGGAGGGAGGGAAGGAAGGAAGGAAACTCCTCTGGCTCAAAGTCAAGAAGGAAAAGGAGCAGTCGATGTAAAAGGAGCAGGCTGAGCAAAGGAGGCCTCCACAACGGCTAGGGCAGGAAATGCTGAGAGTCTGACCCAAGATGTGGCCCAGGGAATGGGGAATAGTTCCCACCAGTGTGAACACCAAGACACCATGGTACCAACTCAGGATTCTTTTGCCCCAGTACTGGGAATTGAACCCAAGGGAACCTTAACATTGAGCTGTATCCCTAGACCTTTTTACTTTGAGGCAGTCTTGCTAAGTTGCTTAGGGCTTTGTTAAGAGGCAGTGGTTGGCCTAGAACTTGTGACCCTCCTGTCTCAGCCTCCCAAGTCACTGGTATAGGCACTTGCCATTGCACCTGGCTGCTGTCCCAGGATTTTAAAGCAGCCTCTGTAACAGTATACAATGCTGCAACTTAGAATTTAAGGAAGGCTCATAGTACCCACAGCTCTCATGCCACTCAGCATCACTCTGACTTCAAGACTTGTGTACAACTACTCCACTGAGAAGAGCAGAAGCTCATGGAGCACAGCACCATTGAAGACTCAATCTGTATTCATCGCAGCTAAAACAAAGCTTTATGTATAAATAGCTACTCAAAATTTACTGAATAAAAATGCCCATGGGATCAGAGGAGAAAAAAACATGAAAACTATAAACTTAGATGTTGAAACACAAATTAGTTCAAAAACAATGCTGAGTAAAACAGGCCACAAATCATTTTGACAAAACGATTTTTAAAAAACACAAGAAATACCACATGAATACCTGCCACCTATCAGATACCAAGTCAAATAATTTACTCACATTCCTTCAAATCTCCCAGTATCACCTTCTTTTTAATAAATGGCCTATCGCCACTTGTGAGTTAGGTAATTGGCCTGGAAGAGGAAACTAACCTCAGCAGATTGCAAAATCCGTATGCTCTGCACTGCACCAAGCCAAATCTGAACTGCACAGTTAAAAAGTGTGGAATTCTACTTACTAAATAAAATGTGTTCAGCCAGATTTGCAATCAACCTTCGTCGGAAGAATTCTTCTGCTGCATTTCTAGATTCGTTACTGGATGCGTCTGTACCTTCATTAGCAGCATCATTAGGTCTGAAAAGATTTTTCAAATCAGCCTTCTACCGCCTCACTCTTTTATAAGGCAAAGTATACGGAACTAATCTATACATGACTTAAGAACTTCAAATTACTACATATTTTATACTTAAACCACAAACAGAGTATTTTATGGGTTATTTTCCTCCAAAATATACTTAATTTGTCTAGTATTATCTCCTGGACAAAATATGATATTTAGTTATGATTAAGTGGTGTGTTGGCATATCACTTCCAAAACCCACTGGCAGGCAGAGCACAGAAAGCAAGATGTCTGAAAACACAACACTAACATATGCAAGGAAGAGCTTCATATTCAATTTCTCTAAGTTATAATTCAATCTGAATTCTGTAAAACTCAAATACCAAAACTCTTCTACATGCTTCACGTACGTACATTGTGCATAATCTAAACTACTACCAAGAATTCAGTTCAAACACTCAAAAGCATAAATCCTACATGATTCCCAAAATCAAAAAGATTTCACATGCAAATGAAAGCCTGCAAATGAAGACGAAAAGACAACACTTCAATATCCTCTATCAGATCAGGAGAAGAGTTACTCCAATAACCAAGTGAGGAAGCAGCAGCATGGTCTTAAAGGTAATCTGCTTTCCTATGTAATGTTAGAAATAATAGTTATGTGATAGCTAATCTAAAAACATGTTCACAGATCTTACCGTGAAGGAAGTATAGCTGGTAATAATGCTTGCTCCAGAGAAAGTGGAGCAGACACAGGCTTCTGACTTTGGCTTTCTAAATATTCCTAAAAACAAAAAAAGGAAAAACCATCAATACTTTCATCATCTCATTTCTGTATCAACACATAAAACATACTTGGGTCTTCAAAGGGCAAAAGGGAACTGTTATTAAATGGGCCATGCAAGAGAGCTTGGGAACACTTCCTATACCCTAGACTACCTTCACAAGTCCAAAATGATTCACAGAAAGTGAAGCATGAAATCTAAAAACTGAAAATACAAAGAACAGAATGATACTTAAAGAAAATCATTTAAAAATTAACGGGAAATTTTTAAACTTTCTCACATCTTCCTGGAAATCATTTGACACTTCCAATATGAGTAACAGTCATAATGGAGACAACCACAGTTTTTGAAGGAAATCTGGCAACCTGAAACCTACATAATATCCAAAAGAATCTCAATCTAAAAACAAATCATAGTAAGTAAAGAAGCTTTGCTGTAATTTAAAAATATAAAAAATAAAGAAGTGACAAGGCTCCTTTAAGTTGAATGCAAGAGTGTGGCACAACATTTAGAATATTCTAAAGCTGGGCCAAGAAATCCAAAAGGAGATGCACGGAACACCTCTGTTCCTTGTTCCCAGACTCCTGCCCCATCCCGTTCTTCCTCTTTGACTAATCTGAAAATCTAAGAAATTTAAGACAGCAAGATCTCAGGGAACTAGTGGTCTCAGACTTTAATGAAGATGACACCACCGCCCCACACACAACTTGGGATAGCTGGGTACTGCATGCCACTCAGCGGGATACAGCATAATCCTGTCAATTTTACCCAGTGGGAAAGTGTTTTGAAAATTTTTCTCTACATGTAATTTTAAAATACAAAATACTGACAAATTCCATAAAGCATGCAAGACTCTCATGAATTTTTTAAAGAAATAGCAACACTGAGCCTGTTATTTCCCAAGATAAACACTCTCCTGTATCAATAGGCACACTGTGGTGTCAAAATTTAGGAAACACTATTTTTGCCACTGTGCAGGAGAGGACTCGGAAGCCCTAGCACCCAGAGGTGGAGTTAGGACAAGGATGAGAGCCCAGTTCATCTGCCTCCAGGCCAATGCTTTCACACGCTCACTCCAGTCTCACCTTTAAGGAAAATGGTTGTGCAAAGTCCACTCTGACGTATCCGTAGTTTTTTCGTAACATTCTAATAACACCTCTTGCTACGCTCCAAAGGCTCTCGTTCTTCTTAGGTTTGCCCTAAATTCCAGTGGTAAAAGATAACATGATAAGAAATAAAGCCAACATATGCAAATATTTGGTTTTCCAAAGAGTAATTTTTCATAGAAACTGGAGGTTCATCTTGAACAAAATAATGGATAAAAGAAAATAAGTCATTCATTAAATGAAACCCATCAGAAAATGCTTAGTATAAAAAGATATTTAAAAAGGTAATCACATCATTGGGAGAGGTAATTTGGTCAATGAAAAACATTTAATACAATGCTCACATTCTTCACAAAAATACAGCTACAAACTGATGGGTGATAAAATGATGTAACACCCTGAAAAACTGTTCGTCGCGTTTTCAGACAGAGGACAAAGAGGCCACTTTCGTGGAGTCTGCCGAATCCCAGGGTCTGAATTCCTAACTTTAGGTAACTAAATGCCAAAGCCAACTTCAGCATGGCCTTTGAGCTGATTTTCCATTTAGAAAGCACCACCTGAGCAGTGATGCCACAGGAGGCACAAGGGAGACACAGGTCAAGGGCAGACTGACGACACGAGAAGAGCCATTAGATAACAATCCAGGTCCACTGCCTAAAAATTGTAGTCTCCAGCTGTCAAGCGCTTGAACTTCTGAGATATTTGAAGTGAGCATGCAGTAAGCACTTTGCCCAAGGCTTCCCCGCTAAATTAGACCGAGACTAAACTCCTCCAGCATACTCACACTGCCAACAGGAGTGGTACATTGGTAAAACCATCTAGGCAAAGTGCTTGGCAGCATTTACTAAAGCAGAACACACATGTACTTTATAACCTACCAGTTCCACCTCTAGGCACATACTCAAGAAACTAAATACCCACGGTCACCAAGAGAACCAGGTAAGAACGATGGCATGGAACAGATAAATTATGGTTTATTTGTACACCGGAATATCATGCAGCTATGAGAAGAAATGGACTATGAACTGCAACATGGATTAATCTCACAAGCACCTGGTTGAGCAACGGAAACCAGGTGTAAAAAGAACACACACTGCACTCTCCCATTTATACAAAGCCCAACAATGAGAAAAACATCTATTCTGTAAAAAACCAGATAAGAGGTTATCCTTGAGGGGCCAATGACAAGAGGGGCAAGGGGGACTCCGAAGTCCTAATAATGTCATTCCTCATCTGGGCGCTGGTTACACAGGTGTGTCTGCTTTGTGATAATTCCACCTACATGGTTGTGATTTGCGTGCTCCTTAGTAACTATGCTTGTTCAATAAAAAATTCACTGAAAGAAAAATCACTTGCCGTTTCTCAAATTCACTTGTTTTGCCAACAAGACCCCACCAGTACTTCAGGCACAGCCTGCACATAAATAGTAGGCCACTGGGGACAACAAACCAGATAAATACCACAGTAGAAATGAAGACTCAGTGGCAAGTGTTCCTCCATTTTCCAGTCCACGACCAAAGCAGGCACTGACACATCTGATCATGCCATCTCCTCCAAGTGCAGGAGAACCCTGCGAGCACTACCCCCATAGTGACATCATGGGTGAAGGCTTCCCAGCGCACCCACCCGATCATGTTTTACACAGGGCTCTAAGGTTAGGGAGACCTTGGTTAATTCTAAAAGCAAATCCAAACGCTAATGGTTAACCCTAAAAGCAAGCCTTGAGAAGTGAGGGTGACTCCTATGAGGCAGACTGCTTACCAGCTGCTCGCCGTTGTAGTGACCTTCGATGATCCGATCATAGGCAATTCCAACAGGTATGATCAGGATGTCTGGGATGATATTGGTAGACAGAGTATCGACCACCACTGACAGGAGTCCTGCCCGCGCACAGGAGGTCTTCCCACTCCTAGAGCGTGTGCCCTCCAAGAAAATCTCCAAGAACTGCTGCTGCCGAAGTAGTTCAACTATATGCTGGAATATAACGAGAAAGCAAGACATGAATTCGAGACTACTCAAATTAGAATGAGCTCAGAAAAACTCAATCTTAAGAACAAACATAGAGGGGCTGGAGCAGTGGCTCAGTGGTTATGGCGCTTGCCTGGCATGCGCAAGTATATGGGTTCAAACCACAGCACCCACGTACACAACTATGTGTCAGAGCAACAGATGCCATGTGAAAAACTCAATAAAAATTGATTTTCTCTGTCTCTCTGTGTCCATCTCTCTTAAAAAAAAAAAAAAAAGGAAAAAGAACATAGAAAATACTATTAACTTCACCACTGACAAGATGTTTCACACACCAGTAACAGTGAGGCAGCAGTGCCAACACTGCAGACTCACACCTACGCAAGAATCAACTTATTCAGAGAACGGTTTTTTAAAATCTCAAGTCTATCAAATTCTCCCTTCCTTCTACTGAGAAAGCTAGCACAACGGCTTTAAGGACAACTGCACATCATACTCACCCCATGCAACAGAGCTCTGTAGAGGATGTCTTTCCGTCCATCTGGTGTTTCATCCAGCCTCCGTCGTATGAAAAAGCCCCCAAGTTTGTGGATCAAAGTACTATAAATTCAAGAGTGCATGAATTATTTATCAGGAAAAATATAAAAAGAATACTCCAATTTACTTCAAAACATTTGCCTCTGATATAAACCATGCATTCAGCGAGTGCCCACAGGGCAGATGCAGGCAGGCTTTCACCGCAGGGTTCCTCATCCACATGACTGATAGGCCTGTGGACCACCTCTGTGCACAATCAAGTTCTATTACATCGATTACAAACCAAAAGGAATTTCATGATGTACTACCTTGCTAAGGTGGTGGTACAGATTTTAAGAAGATAACCCTGTCCAGAGTCTCAAGACTCAACCCCTAGACATTCTGAAATTTGTCCATGGCAAATTTACAAATTCACAAAATGAACAAAGCCCCTTGGGGAAAATGTTCTCAAGTAACTATTGCTTAAACAGGTTCCTTTGAGACAAGGACAATAATTTTATCAAACCAACCTGAATATAATCATCTTTACAAAACATGAAAAATTTACTTCATTTACACATACACAGGAATAAAACAATTTTGTTCACAGCCCCATGTCTTCCTATATCATTGATAAACTGAAATGAAGCTGAAATTTTCTAAGTCATCTTTCCGAAACTCTCTTCTTTTCAAATAGAGTAATGCTACCATAAAAAGAAACATCAGTGTTTATACTGATCTAAACAGAGGGATGCTGTATTAAATATTATGTGTGTTTTTGCTATTCTCTACAGTTAGTGTGAGGGGACCACAGGAAGATGCTGCCAAAGCTTAGTATTACTTCTTTTTTTTTCCCCTTAAGAGAGAGCGACAGAATGAGAGAGAATGAGAGAGAGAGAGAGAGAGAACGAACCAATTTTATTTTTTTATTTATTTCTCCTTCTGGCCTTTGTTTCTCAGACACTTAGTTGTGTTTGTGATGCTGGTTTGAACCTGGATCCTTGCACGTGCCAGGCAAGCACTCCAACCTCTGAGCCACTGCTCCAGCCCCAGTATCACTTTTTGAAATTAAAACTTTGCACAATAAACTTGTAGTGAATGAGATGAGCTGGTCACAAACACAATGCACCCCAAGAAGTGGTCTGTGACTGTGGAGACTGGGCCACAACAGAAGCAAGTGGCACATAAGCAGGCCAGGCTAGCCACAGTGTGTGTGAAGGACGGTGGGCTAAGCAATGCCTGGTATAACGTTCATTAACAGGAAAGCTAAATTATGAGAAATCAGGAATATTTATTAAGCACTCCCAAAGACCCTAGTGAGAACCAGACACCGAGGGAACCAGCACGTGAGCTATTCTAAGCGGCAAGAGCTCCAGGGAAATAATCCTCTTCACTCTGAAACTATCTTCCAGCACCTCTGATGACTTTCTAACTCAGCTGCACAGGTTCCTTGACACCGGGAAGCAGTGTCCTGGAGAGTAATCTAATCCTTAGAAAACCAGGTCCACTTGTTGATAGTAAGGACTGTGTATTTCTCATTTTTGCCTAAAGGACAGCTGGATAAACATCAACTGCATGAATGAATGGTGTCCTTCTGCTAATCACACAGCCACTGCTATGGTTTGGATATTAAATTCCCCCAAAGCTCAAGGTTAAGCCTTACTCCCTGGCTGATGGCACTGTAGGTAGATGGGGTCTAGTGGCAGGAGTAGGTTCTGGGCAGTGTCCCTTGAAGGCTGTATTATGTCCCCAGACCCTTCCTCTCTCTTTCTCTTTTGCTTTCTGGCTGTCATGAGAACACAGATGTCCTCCATCACACTTTTATACCATGAAGTACTCCCTGCCCATAGGCCCAGAAACAACACAGCCAAGGGACCATGGACTGAGACCTGCGAAAACTGTAAACCAACATAAATCTTTCTTCCTTTAAGCCGATTCTCTCAGCTATTCCATCACAGCTCCAGAACTCTGAAACCTATGGAACACTGAGCCAAAGGGCTGGGAAGGAATTCCTTGAAGTGGGACTGAGGCCCAGACTTCAAAGCACACAAAGAACAAATGCCACCATGAGCCTCCATCTGCAGAACCTGCCAGCCCACTTCCTGTCCAGTCTCTCTCCAAATTCACCTCCTCTTATGCACACTCTACTCACAGAGGTGACCTTAGAGATTGTGTTTGAAGTTTAAAAGCTCAGTCTCTCAATCCAGCTCAACCTATGCCTCACCAGCGGGTGATGTGTCCAGTTTCCTAGGTGGAAAACCCCCAGAAGCCTCCCTTGCCTGCTTCTTCCCCTCTACTGAGCCCCATCTCTGGACTAGCACTGAGTCTTGTAAATTCAGCTTATTAAGTCTTTTCATATCTATGCCCTCCTCTCCAAGAGCACCACTATGTTTTCAAACCTTCAGTACCTTCTGTGCAAACTGTTGTAACAGAATTGGAATTGACCTAACTCCTGCTTCAGAATGATGTTTCAAAATGAAATCTGAGCACGTCATTTCCCAAGTTCAGGATGCACTCTCGACTCCTGCCCTAGAACCTGTTTGGGTCTAGCTCTCACTGCCTATGCAGCTTCCAGCTCCAGCCTGACCAGCCGCGGGCATCCTATATTCCCACCTCCCCTAACCACCCATCACCTGCCCACCATGCCTGGCTCTCGACTCTCCCTGCCTTTGTACGGCAGCTTCCTCTGAATGGAATACACTTCATTTTTTCCTGAAAACTTGCGTAAAATACTTTTTATGTTATATTGACTTTCTATATGTTTCTTGCTCTGTGAGGTCGAAGTAACAGGTATGGTTGTTCTTATTTGCCTTTAGGCCACCACTTCCCTCTGTCCAACCATCTTACTTTTCTAATTGTCTTTTATTAGCTTGATAAATACCACCCATCAAGTTTAGGCACTCATCCACATAAGACAAATAATAATGGCGACAGTCTTAATGCTTTTTTTGTACTACTCAAATTCTACACAATAAACAAGCACTACTTTTATGATAATAAAAGAAAAAAGCCTAATATCATCTTAACATGTATCAAAAGGTAAACAAAAAAAAAAAAACAAAAATTCAAAACACAATCTTTTTAACACCTTAAATTTCAAAATAAGCTGAGCTTACCTGAAGATAGGGATGTTGAGATTGTTGCCTGAAGCGATGTATGGCGCTTTGATGTTATGGCAGAAGAGAATGAACGTGAGCAGCAGATAGTCAATGTGGGATCTATGCACTGGCAGAAATATAAGCGGCAAATTTGTCTAATAAAGAGGAAAATACCAAATTCAAAAGTCAAACGTAAAATTCCATTACATTTAACAACTGAATATTTGGATAGAGGCACTCAGACACTGGCTAATTAGCAACCCTTTAAAAACAGTTTCCAATAATATTATCTTCTTTCAAGTTAATGCATACTGAATAGAAGAGCAACTATAACAGAAATGAATTCGGACAGAGAGAACAATCAAGAATTCAAGTTGAACCTACACCTCTTCTGAGAGGCAGCCCTAAGCACTTAAAAAGAACATAGGCTGGTGCTGGAGCAGTAGCCCAGCAGTTGCGGTGCTTGCCTGGCATATGTGAGGATGTGGGTTTGAACACTAGCACCACGTACACAACGAAGTGTTGGAGCAATGAAAGCCACATGAAAAACTGAAAGAAACTGATTCTCTCTCACTGTCCCTCTCTCAAAAAAAAAAAGGTTTTTGGAGTCAGGCTTGGCTTGAAATCCCAAAGAAAATAATTTGAATTTGCTATCTGTGACTTGGTACAATTTCTTTATCTATACCTCTATTTCCTTATTATAACAATAGGGATGCCCTACCTGACTTTCAGGTTAACTTACAACAGGAAACCTATGTACTGTAGGTGCTTCTTCACTTCACTTCACTTCACCCTAGATACACAACTACTGCAGTTATCACAAACAGGAAACTTTCCATATGTGCAAAGTATACAAGAGTATTTCCCAAGGAACTCTAAAATCACATTCAAACAAAGGGAAAATGGAATGACAGATCCACAGAAATTCTTGCCTCAGTTGCAGCTTTAACCATCTCAAGTTGACCTTTGTGAATCTGAATGTTCCAAAAGAAGCTATTGAACAGTTTTAGCAGCACCCACCCAGTCAGTCTGAAAGAAAGCAAAGACAAAACTTTAAATCTACATGCACACATTTATATATACATATAAACATGTACAGAGTTGACATTTGTCCACTCTGGTTTCTAACTATAACCTTATAAATACTTGTAAATGACTTTGCATGTGCATCTGAATTGAACTAGTGAGCTAATTTTAAATACGTATTACTTAGCGAAGTATCTATTATGAACTAAAGCCACGATTCACTCTAATAACGCTGCAAACTTCAAAGGCAAATGACCAAGCTAATATTTAGTGAGCAGAATGGTCCTTCGAACGCACACAAACCACTACCCTTAAGTCATAGATGTGAGACGTGACCCACAACCAGGTGAGGACAGCAGGTGTCATCAGTAATGCAATGGCTGTTATCAATTAGCAGAGTTTAAAAGCACCTTGCAGACTACCACAGTGTTACTTCCCACAGAATTTAATAATATAAAGAAGAGCTGGACTTAACATTGAAACACATTAAAATATCCTATTTTCAATCATCACTGTGCTAGGAAAGGCAAATCCAAAGGTTCAGTTCTATTTGCTCAAACAGGCTAACTCTGGGTAAGTTTTGGCCCCCACTTGTAATACCTGATCATCCCAGGTGAGACAGTGGCAACCATTTCTTGAAGGATCTTTTTGGCTTTCTTTTTCACTTTATGGATGGCTTTGGTCTGCTGCTGAGCAGAACCGTCAGGATTCAGTTCAGTAGCCACTTCAGCAATGGCCTCTTGTACTCTGATTTGAAAATGGAAAGACAGACAATGTAACACTGGTATTGTGCTACTTTCCGTATTGTTTAAACTGCAGCAAGAATCACAGAATGCAGAATCTCTTCAATGTGTGGTAACAAGGGAGAAGCTCAAGTTAAAATATGTTCCACTTAAAAATGAAACATCATATTCCTAAATCAATGAATCCCTGAGGAATTTGAAAGGCAGACTTAAGAATTTAATTCAAATTCACTGGGTGACAACTATAAATTTCAATGTTTCCATTTTAGTCTGAGGGGAGGGGCAAAAGTTACACTCAAACCAGAGT
The DNA here is from genome assembly GCA_004027875.1 of Aplodontia rufa. Classification (NCBI taxonomy): domain Eukaryota; kingdom Metazoa; phylum Chordata; class Mammalia; order Rodentia; family Aplodontiidae; genus Aplodontia; species Aplodontia rufa. Next base: position 18,978 of record PVKS010005581.1, on the reverse strand, counting down.
AAAAGGAATGTTATCTCTTTAGGCATATATTTCAGAGGTATCAAAAACACTGCCAAAGTAAAGTGTGGTTTTTCTTTCAAAATCCTAATTTACTATTGACTAATACTGGCACCCCATTAGTACAACTACATATAAAACTCTTTGGGAGGTATTAAGAGAAAATATAAATATTTACAAATGACTTTTCAAATCAATCTAATAATTTTAAAAAAGCACAGTTCAAGATCAAAACAGCACCGAGCAATAAAAAGTGAGGTAGAAGTAAAACTTTAATCCAGTTTCATAAATCCTTCATGCAACTTTGGGGAGAGACCATGAGGTTAAACTTCCTTAAACTACTTCTAACATCTCCGATACTAATCAATACACGTGGATGAAGAAAACAAGCTTGAAGTTTTTAACTAGAAAACTGAACATAGAATAATCCAACAGAGTTTCAAAGAATTGTGTTTTCTCCCACCATTGCTATTGAGTTTAGATGGAAGGAGTAAAACAACTCCGAAAGCCTAGTAACTCATCAATAGGAAAAGACCAGTTCCATGGACAACAGTGCACCCAGTCTGTTCCTTAATTAGCACCATTGCATATGGCTAGGAATGTTTTCACAAGTATTTAATGTGCTTGTTAGAGCTCCACTATCACTAACTTACTCAACCAAAAAATATTTCTTGAGAACCTACTATATGCCAGCCTGTTGAGGTTTTAAATACCACACCATGCTGTCCACAAATGGCCCCAGGGAATTCAAAGCAGCCTTTCAACCCCTGCCCCATTTCCCGTTCCCAAAATTCAATTAGATCTCTACAATGGGCCCCGACACTGAGGTGGAACAGAGTGACCGTCACCCAAACTCCCATACTCTAGAATACATATTTCCCTTGGTGGGACTCAGTATGGTTTTGGCATGCTAAGTAATTACAAATAATCGGAAGGGCTGGAGTGCTGGCTCAGTGGTTATGCCCCTGCCTGGCACATGTGTGGACACAGGCTCAAACCCTGCACCACGTACACAACAAAGTGATGAAGTAACAGGGGCCACATGAAAAACTAAATAAAATTGATTCTTTCTCTCTCTCATTGTCCCTCTCTCTTTAAAAAAAAAAAAAAAAAAGTAACCAGAAGCCCCTGGAAGCCGCTTTACAACCAAGTACTTCCTAACTTTGTTTCTTCCTGATCCTGATCCAATCACAGAGAGGAATTCTCTTTTTTTTTTTTTTTTTCTGAAGGGTGTGGCAAGAACTGAATCCAGGGGCACTAAACCACTGAGCCACATTCCCAGCCCTTTTTATATTTTATTTTGAGACAGGTTCTTGCTAAGCTGCTTAGGGCCTCACTAAATTGCTGTGGCCAGCTTTGAACTGGTGATCCTCCTGCCTCAGCCTCCCAAGTCACAGGGATTACAGGCATGCACCAACACATCTGGGAAGGAGGGATTCTCTAAAATTCCCTTACTTGACAGCAGAAACTTCTAGACTTTCTTAGCCAAAGGCCAAGAAACTTCTTCCAACATAAATGCAATGGTCCTAAACCCTCTCCCCAGAATCTCATTAGATGACCAGGGTAGATGGGCCTCGAGAAAGGAGACTAAATCCTTGCCATATCCACACAGGCTATTCATCCATTCTTTTTTTTTTTTTTTTTTTTAATTTTTTTATTTTTGAGCAAACTTACAAGATTTTAACAAAACAATATAAAATGTGTATAAGATGTGTATATATTCTGGACATTGCAATTATCCCCAGGAGTGCCCCCCCCAATTACCCTCCCTTATCCCTCCCTTCCCCTTCCCATTATAACTCTAAGGGCAGCTCCCACTGATGACCTGTGTGTCCTGACACCTGCATTCCGAGTGAAGTACTGCCCCTCACCTAACTCCCCAGCACCCAGAGGCAGGGTGTCCCAAGCTCCTGACTCTCCTCCAGATGTATTCACAATCCCCTGAATGTCATTTACTATACTTCAATTTGCCTACATCCCCCCTTTTTCTCTCTCCATGAAGAATGTAAATGTCTTAGCTTTACTGGGCGATCACCTTCCTGTGATGCCCAGTGCACATGAACAAGCCACATGCCATTTTCTCCTGTTCATCTACTGTTGGTCTGTTCCCGAGAGCCTCTGGAGGGTGGAGGGAACCTGCCCGCCCTTCCTTCCCATTCCTCTTGGGTTTGAGACAACCTGGCCTATTCATAAGCTCTTCTTAGAGCAACAGTGGTCTCTTACACTCTTAAGATTTCTACCAATGACTTTCTACTCCAAGAATTTGCAGCAATAACTGTTAAACAAAAATATAAACTTATTTCTCTTTGGGCTATAAGACAGAATGTGTCATGTCCCAGAGACAAGCACAAAGTCTGAGGTGGAACGATTGGGTTATGATAGGGATATACTGGCAACTGTAGGCTGGTGGGGTGTGGCTGGAGGAGGTGGGTCACTGGGGGCATGCCTTTGGGGTATATATTTTGTATCTGGCCTGGAGCTCTCTCTCTCTCTGCTCTCTGAATCCATCCTTTCTGCCATGATATTCAGCCTCATCTCAAGCCCCAAGAAATGGAGCTGGCCTCCTACGAACTTAGACCTTTGAAATCATGAGCCCCCAAATAAACTTTTCCTCCTAAGATTGTTCTTGTCAGGTCCTTGGGTCACAGCAATGAAAAAACTGACTGAAACAGCCCCCAACATTCATATTACAGAAAAGAGAGTCCTGGAAATATGTGCACCTCTGAACTCTGACTCGTGACCTGCCTTGCACGGAACAGCTCATCTTGTATTAAGTCTTGCTTTTCCACCACGGCACTGCGCCCCAAAGCCATCCACTCTCCCATCTATTTTCAGTTTCCTTGACATTTCATGTTTGGAAAAGCAAACACTTCTCAAGACAAAGTCCCAGGGAAATCAAGGGTTACTGAAGGGACCCACCTCCCCATCCCACTCCTACAAACACCCCTGCCTCCCCCACCTTGACAACGGCGTCCCCACCCTCACCTGCTGCTATTCAGTACATTTTCAGCCACATTGGTGGCAAACATGCCTTTATGTACATCCCGCTCTTGAACAAAAAGGACGTAAGAAAGACGCCTCGCAAGCCATCCTCGGTGCCTGCAATGCAAAAACCGTTTAGCAGAAGAGTACACTAGAATACATAAACTACTAAATGGTTTTTCTCCCATAAAAACAAAGCCTAATGTCACCTATTCCTGAGATTTAGGGTTCTCCTGTAGCAAATTATCCTTAGTGTGCTAATACTTAAATAGTCTTACTTGGCTGAAAAATAATCCTAGTGCAAAAACAAAAGAAAAATGTTACTTTATTAATACCACTAAAATGGCAAATGCATATATATATACTATTGTATATAGATATAGACAGATATAGTTTTATCTATGGGCTATTAAATGACAAATTCAGCAGTCTTTACATTTTTGATTCTTATAGTACCTCTTCTAAGATAATGACTCTCAAATTGAATTAACACAGCTGATCAGATAAGAGAAGTAAGCATGGCTGACCTATGACCTTAATATCTGCACTCATATTCCATATACCTAAATGACAGGTCAGATTCTGGGCAGGGGCAATAACTATGAGGGATTTGGATGAGGGATGGCGAGGCGAATTTCAGAATAAGCATGATGCAAGGCTTCACTATGTGATGACCACATGGTGCTGCTCCACCGTTTCCACCATAGTGATGTGTACAGAATTCAAATATAAAGTCATATGCTCTAAAAAGATCCAAAAGCCCCCAATTATGGAAAATAATTTGAAATACAAGTATTTATCAATCACTTGTTCCTTCATCTCCCTTTGTGTCTCTTTATCTTTTTTTCCCCTTTGTCTGGATGTTCTGAAAATGCAGCCCAATACAGTAAGTGTTTATTTGAAACTCTTCCTTCAATGAACATTTTTAGAATTATTACTGGAATTTACAGTCAGTTCTCAATGAAACTGCTCCTCAATTGACTGGAAATCTACGTGTGTAAGCAAGTGTGTGTGGGGGGTGAGTAAAGACAGTTAAATTTTGCTTCATATAAATAGCTATTTAGGCCACTTATCACACTGAAGAGTTTCATATCATGAAGGCAATATAACCAATACTCTTTTCTTTTTTTTTCTTTTCCTTTTTTTAAGAAAGAAGTGGAGGCTGGAGCGGTGGCTCAGAGGTTACGGGGTTTGCCCAGCATACACAAGTATACAGGTTCGAACCTCAGCACCTCTTACACAGTGAAGTCCCGGAGCAACAAAAGCCACATGAAAAACTAAATAAAATTGATTCTCTCTAAAGTGTCGGAGTAATGAAAGCCACTTGAAAAACTAAATAAAATTGATTCTCTCTGAAGTGTCACAGTAACAAAAGCCACATGAAATACTAAATAAAACTGAATCAATTTTATTTAGTTTTTAAGTGGCTTTCCTTGCTCCGAGACTTCACTGTGTATGTGGTGCTGGGGTTCGAACCTGTGTACTTGCGCATGCCAGGCAAGCACCGTAACCTCTGAGCTACCACTCCAGCCCCCAGTGACAGTTTCTTAACTGCTTCCAAAGAGGACAACAAACTAACCTTTTGACTTCATACGTAAAAAAGTCTATTTACATCAAGAAGAAAATAAATCTACCCCTTTCCTTAGGATCTTAACCAAGAAAAAGAAAAAGAAAAAAAAAAACTTCAATAGACCAGAATGTCTCTTCTCTCCTTTAAATATAAACTAAAGAGAGAGAGAGACAAAGAGAAAAGTAGCCCAGGAATGGGAACATATATATACATATATGTGTGTGTATATATATGCTGACTTTGACTTTAGTTCCATTTAAAAAAGGAAAAAAGCTTTAACATATATGCAAGTATTCTCATTCTCAAATGTAATCTCATCATATAATTATGAATAGGAACATCAGAAAGGCTTCAAACCTAAGTACTTGACTTCTTACATCAATTTTACATAGAATTTCAACGTTTCTCACCAGCTGAGAATTTCTTACCTACTTTAGGCATCTACTCTTAGAAGTACAAGGACTGCTGCTATTTTTGGCTACTTCATCTCTGGCCTCACAGACATTGACCAACCTTCCAACTCTCCTTCCTTATCCTGTAACCTGGATTCATAGACAACAAAGACCTTTTTCTCTCCCTCTGGCACCTAGAGGCCTGTTCCCATGTACTTAGAATTGGGAAGTAAAAATTCTAAGAAATGTCTTAAGTAACTAAATCAAAGAACATTTGCTCAGGCTGGAGAGGTGGCTCAGAGGTAGTGCACTGGCCTGACATGTGTTAGGACCCAGGTTCAAACCCCAGCACCACATACACAATTAAGTGTAGAAGGTAAAAAAAAGATGAAAAAATATTTTAAAAAACTCTCACTCTCTCTTTTAAAAAAAAAAATTCTATTTTTTGTTTTTTGCTCAACAGAGAAAAGTTTCTTCTAATACTCTATGGATTGGTGGATTTTAATAATTTATACATTTTGTTTTGTTTTGTTTTTGTTTTTGTTTTTGTTTTTGCAGGGCTGAGGATCGAACTTGGGCCTTGCGCACGCTAGGCAAGCGCTCTGCCACTGAGCTAAATCCCCAACCCCAATTTATACATTTCTGAAGTATGAAAGAGTCACACTATATAATACGTTCCGCCTACCCTCTTCCCAAATATTTCTCACACTGTGGCACATTTCATATGCAAAAATTAGTATATGAATAAGTTAAAGAATACTAGAAAAGATATCCACACTTGCACGGAGGGACTTACAAGTACAGTAGTGATTAACAGTGCTCTCTTTATCCCTCTCTGGTGGCTGTCCTGCTTCTGATTTTTAAATAAAACCCCTTGTGTCAAGAGCATCCACTGCCAAGTGCAGTGACTCAGGAGGCTGAGGCAGGAGGTTTGCAACTTTGAAGCAAGACTCAGCAACTCAGGGAGGCCCTAAACATGAGACTGGGTTTCAATAAAAAATAAAAAGAGCTTCAGATATATCTCAGCAGTAAAGTCCCTGGTGGGTTCAATCCCCAGCGTGCGCACACACACGCAAACGCACAAATAAAGTTTTTTTTTTTTTTTTTTTAATGAAAGGACTTCATCTATTGGCCGTGGTGGTGGTGGCACAGGCCCATAATCCTAGTGACTTGGGAAACTGAGAAGGATGGCAAGTTCAAAGTCAGCCCGAGGAAATTAGCAAGACCCTCAGCAACTTAACTAGACCCTGCCTCAAAATGAAAAATAAAAACAACTAGGGTCAACACAACACGACATAGGGGTCAGCTCCACCTTCCTTAACAAAATTCCCATAGCACAAGCATTAAAGTCAAGAACAAATGAACGGGATGCCATTAAACTAAAAAGCTTCTGCACAGCTAAAGCATTAGTCAAGAGTGTCAAGAGGGAACCTACAAAATGGGAGAAAATCTTTGCCTGCTATACCTCAGACAGAGGGCTAATATCCAGAATATACAAAGAACTCAAAAAACTGAACACCAAAAACAAATAATCCAATCAATAAATGGGCTAGGGAATGGAATAGAAATTTCTCAATGGAGGAAGTCCCAAAAGCCCATGAACATATGAGAAAATGCTGTACATCAGTAAGAATCAGAGAAATGCAAATCAAAACTTCACTGAGATTCTACCTCACTCTTGGCAGAGTGGCAAAAATGAAGAATACAAACAATGACAGATGCTGGAGGGGCTGTGGGAAGAGAGGAACACTGTCACATTGCTGGTGGGACTGCAAACTGGTACAGCCACTCTCAAAAATAGTGTGGAGACTCCTCAAAAAATTAGGGCTGGAACCACCTTAAGACCCAGCTAGCCCACTCCTGGGTATTTTCCCAAGAGAGTTAGAATCGGCATATTACAGAGATATACCTTCATCAATGTTTTTAGCAGCTCAATTTACTATAGCCAGATTATGGAACCAACCCACATGCCCCTCACCAGACAAGTGGATTCAAAAACTTTGGTACATATATACAATGGAATTCTACATAACAATTAGAAGGATATTATGGCATTTGCAGCCAAATGGATGGAGATGGAAAAAATTATGCTGAGTGAAATATCTCAAACTCAGACTCAAGGGCCTAATGTTTTCTCTCATATGTGGAAGCTAGAATATAACCAGAAACAGAATGATAAGATGGCTAAGCTAATAATAACCTCAACATGAGTGAATTCTTACAAGAGTAGGGGGATCCTTGCCTATGACACTGGGGGATGAAGGGAGGGGAACAGGGAGCGGGGAGGGAATAGCAGGGATATCAAGGAGGCTGGAGGGAAGGAGTAGAGGGTATCAACCCAGTGGGGAACCTTCAACTTCCATGAGAAGTCCAACTAACATGGGGGTTAAGAGGGGGAAACATGGAATCCAGGGGAACCCAAGCGAGGAGACCATGGAATGGCATCAGCCTTGGCCTGCTCTGTCTTTATATATTTGTTCTTGATTTTATGATAACGATTCCCTTCTAAATTTAAGACTATCTTGAACAAATAAAAAAATGGAAAAAAAAAAAAAGGACTGGGGATAAATCTCGGAGGTAAAGTACCCATGGGTTCAATCCTCAGTACAAAAAAAAAAAAAACAACAAAAAACCCTCATTCTATTCACTCTCAAAAGTGTAAATTCACTTAAAAGTATGTTAATGAATATTATAGAGTGTTTCCTTTCAGATTCATTAAAAGTATAAGAGATTTCTTTTTACCTTGTGTGAGTTTCATTGATATAAATAACATTCCGCAAACCCAAAGATGGAATACTGGGGTTGAAAAATTTTTCCTGTATAAAACAAAATAAATGTAGTCATAAATACACAAATGAATTGATAGTGAAGAGCTCACATTATTTGTTCTTAATGAGTTTTAAAATTCAAGCATAAAAATAAGCATTGCTTCAAAAATCTAAATGATAAAGAAAACATGTTTTATTGAAAAGTATTCTTTAGCCTTAAAAGAATGTCGAAAGTTCAAACTTTGTTTTGTTTTTAAAGAGAGAGGGACAGTGAAAGAGAAAAAAGAATCAATTTTATTTTTAGTTTTTCATGTGACCCTCGTTATGCCAACACCTCGTTGTGTACGTGGTGCTGGGGTTTGAACTCGCGTCCTTATGCATGCCGGGCAAGCACTAAAACCGCTGAGCCACCGCTCCTGCCCCAAACTTTGTTTTTAATACTTTAAAAACAAAAGGAATAGTGCCTCTTCCCTGCGTGTCCTACTCCTGACCTCTATCCCCCAGTAGAGCTAGCTACAGATAGCATAGGACACACACAGGGTAGGGATTTCATTGTTACCAAAATACACCAATACCATGCTAAGTACCACACAGAATTGTTAGGTTACTAAGTCTCCCAACACATAACACTTAATGCCTCCCTATTATAGGTGAGAAAATTGAGGCCGGTGGGAGTTTAGGTTTTATCTCAGGTCTTGTTCTGAAAAATATGGTCTTTCTATTCCCCTAAGATGATAGTCACTTAATGAGAAAATGCATGTCTATAGGTCACCCTCTGTACAGGTACTCCTAAAAGATAATCCAGAGGTAGCACTGCCAAAAAGACAAAGTCTATATGGCTTTATCAATGTGGGCAAGAAGGTAAATATGCCACAAATAAAAGCATGGCATACACTCAACTGAATATAGATTTCATAGAGGGATAGCAAATATCAAAAAGTTATATATCAAACAAATCATTGTAAACGAACATGCCAAGGAAAAAATTCAAGTTCAAGTTCAGCTCCATTAGGTACTCTACTTAGGCAAAAATAATTACTTTTTTCCATCTAGACCATCACCAACACCAAGTAGTTTCCTATGCTCTGTTCTGACTTAGGACCACACTGCAAATTATAGTTAAGGTATTATTTTGGTCTAATATTAAAGTTAAGTATCGTTTTGAATAAGCACTCAAAATTAGACTTAGATGAAATGCCAGCTTTAAAAGAAAATCCACAAGACCTTCTACTTTATCGTTATTTCCACTGTCCTATGAATCTGAATTGGTCTTACTCGCAGACTAGAAATTTCCATGAACCTTCAATTCACCAAATTCTTCCAACAAGACACTTGGTTGAGAGGAAGCAATATTTGTAAGGAGACATTCTTGAACAGACCTGAACATTTAATGTGAACTGCTTGGGTCCATACAAATCCCTCCAGTGTTATTAAATCCTTTATACCAGACTCAGGATTCTACTTCCTGCCAAGCCAACCCTGAGCAGAAAATTTACAGACCAATTAGCTAGACTCACATGGTACAAGCAATCTCTGCGAACAGCGGGCACTCAAGTGACAGAAGTTCCACATTCTAATAACTGGCCCAAACTGGGGACAGCTTACCATCCAGATACACCCTCTAAAAGGGGACTCTACCGTCTCAGCACACACTAACATGAGACCTGTGTCTCCAGACTGGCTTGTCCCTCTCAACCTTTTACCCAGTCTCCTCTTGTCAAATAGCACACTTGCAGATACTGCATAAGGAATGCTGAAGACTGCTTGGCTTCCATTTTTTCACCAAAATACAAACAACCAAGTCAAGCACACTCTTTCTCGAATCTTCACCCTCACGTTTTAGTGACGGCATGTATCAAAACCAACACAGAGGTCCTCAGAAACAGAGACCCAGCCAAGGCCAGGAGCAAAGCCACAGCTTTAGCTTTTGATTCTGTCCCATTATGTCTATCTCATCTTGCTAGAATTTTAATGTTAAGTCATAAATTTAAATACCTGAAAGATACATCAAGGCTCCTACCAACTCCCTGGAAGAGTTAAAGTAGGATCTAGTCTTCTCCCTTAAACTATACTAAAACTTCAAAAGAATCACAATACTGCCAAGATTAACTATGGGATATACATATATAATTGGGGGGGGGGGGCACCAGGGATTGAATCCAGGGGTACTTAACCACTAAGCTGTATCCCCAGCCCTTTTTATATTTTATTTTGAGACAGGGTCTCACTAAGTTGCTCAGGGCCTTGCTAAGTTGCCAAGGCTAGCTTTGAACTTAAGATCCTCCTGCCTCAGCCTTGTGAGTTACTGGGATTATAGGCATGCACCACAGTGCCCAGTAGGACCAATATTTATTTGAATAAATTAATGGAAATAAGAATTAAATCAACTTCTTTACTTATAATATTTGGTTTATAAACATGGGTCTCAGTTCTAAAAATGAGCTAATTCCAATAAAAACAAACAATAAAAATACAAAGTTGGAAACCTATGTCACAAATTTTACTTTACTTAGTAAAGACCAGCAATCAGGAATGTTCTTACCCAGCTCTGAGGAGTGCAGGAATAACAGCATCTTCCAACAAAAGGCCTTTTCCGGCTCATCAGGCTTTCTTTCCATTTTAAGGTTGCAGATCTGAAGACAGTAGGTCTAAAGCCACACTCACCCTAATAAATATTAAGGAAAAATAATGTCTAAACGGCAAGAAACCTGTGCTTTCTCAATTATCTCTAAACCTAAGATAATTCAATGAAAAGAGAAAATTATGACATTTTCTCTTGGTACTATAAACTAACGTGTCTTACATACTAATTTTCATTTATGGTATTCCCTTCCAGGATCTACACTTGGAAAAAGCTTGGCACTTCACAAGCAGATAAATATTGTGCAGCCATCAAAAAGAATAAAACCTGTCCCTTACAGCAACATAGATAAGATTGGAGGGCATTATATTAAGTGAAATGAGCCAGGCACAAAAAGAAAAATACTACATGTTCTTACTCATGTACAAGCTAAAAGTGTTGATCTCATAGAAGCAGAAAGTACAATAATGGTAACCAAGCTGGAAAAGCTAAGGTTAATAGGTACACATGTTGAAATAGTACACTGTATCCTGTGAATGTATATAATTACTATGATACTTAAAAATTAAAAATAAATACAATGACATCCATAAAAGGTGAAGAAAAAAACCAAAGTTGTAGCAGGTCAAAGCGACTTCTGGCCAGCCTCAGCGGTGCACACCTATAATCCCAGCAACTCAGGAGGCTGAGGTAGGAGGATTACAAGTTTGAGGCCAGCCTCGGGCAACACTACAAGACCCTAACAAAAAAAAGGGCTGGAGATACAGCTCAGTGGCATAGCACCCCTGGGTTCAATCCCCAGTACCAAAAAAAAAAGAAAAAAAAAAAAGGAGATTTCTGACAACAGAATGAACAGATCAGACTCCTCGATGCTGACAGTCAACCTTCCTCCCACAATAAAACTTCAGGTCTGACCCAGTGAGCAGGTTGTTTTACATCTTAGAACATTTTATTCTAATTGAAAAACAGGAAAGCTTAAAAGCATTTCTGTATCTATCAAGAGAGCTTAATGCCTGAATTTAAAACTGTAACTACATTGCTTGATTAGTTACTATTAAACTTTTTCTTTTGAGTTCAGTATTTGTTACTGTATAGTTTTTTTGTTTTGTTTTGTTTTTTTGTACTGGGTATTGAATCCAACCTACATCCCCAGCCTTTTTATTATTATTTTGAAACAATGTCCTACTAAATGCTAAGGTAAGCCTTGAATTTAGAATCCTCCTGCCTCAGTCTCCCAAGTAGCTAGGATTATAGGCATGCACCACCATGTCTAGCTTCACTGTATAACATTTTAAAAGTAATCCCACCCAAAAAAAAATTCATAAAAGGCAGACAGCATTTGAGATATTTAAAACATGTCATGTTATGCTGAAATAGAGAAAACAAAAGAAAATGAAGGCCTTTGAATTGGATTTATACTAAAATTCCTATTTTTAACTTTTTAAAGTTTACTTCTGTTATAAAATTCATGCTTACTAAATACAATTTATGGAAAGTAAATACAAAGAGAAAGAAAAATATCTTTTTAATTAAACTACCCAAAATAACTACTAGGATTTTCCCTAAAGTGTTTTCTTTTTAACATAATCACTGTATTTAAACTATAAAATTTTCTCGTCCCCATTACCATAATACCATAAAAATTTTTAAAATCATTAGACTGCATAAACATAACTTCTAACAATTGTTTTCTGTAGCTATTAGCCTCTGTTTGATATTCTGCTGCTGTCAATGTTTCCATCCTCACAAAAAACACAGAAATGAGCATTTTTAGGTTGGATGCATTTAGCCCTTTTCTTAAACTTACCAATTCCTCACTTGTGTGTTTACATCGACTAAGGCTGTATTCTGATGAATTTGGCAGATAAGAGACATCTATTGTGCCAAGGGTCAATGCAGATTCATCCATGGCACAAAGTGTAGCGCCCAAATCATGTGCTAGAAAAATAAATAAATAATCATTTAAAAGGAATCCATAAAATAAATGCAAGAACTCAAAACTGACTTCTACATTGTTTTATTGGCTAAGATATCAAATGAACCGGTGGACTTCTCTGTTGAGTCAGGGTAAAAATTGCCCTTGAAGCGTTTATATATGCAGGCTATCCTGACTGGTTGGGGAAGGGGGGGGCAACAATTGTATCCTAAGACTTCCTGAATACTGAACATATAAGGATACAATGTTTGCATCCTTAGACCTCCTGAACAGAACAGCTATGAACAGTCACTAGCAAGTGTAAATAAAAGCTTATTACAGGTGTGCAACAACTAATTATTTCATTTTTGTTAATAATTGAGTTGTTCCTGGGAGAATGAAGGCTTGAGCTTGTTTAATTAAACATGTTACATGTATGCACACAAGATTTTTTAATATTATAAACTGGGAATTTTCACTCATACCAACTATGCAATGTAAAATAGATAAAGGCAATTAAAGTCCTTTTAAATCTTCCCACTTTAAACTGAGCTTCTTAATTTCTTATGCTTTAGAAGAAATATTTGCACTTTTAATCCATTTACAAAGCTCTTAAAAAAATAGGCATACCATTTGGAAATATTTAATTTATAAACTGTCATCCTGTTCAATAAGCCTTTCTCTACCCTAAGGGTAAACATTCACTGAGAGTGAACTCCTATTAATGTAAAGTATAAAATTTTTCTAACATAATCTCTATTCACTATTTTAGCTTTTGGCCACTCTAACTAGGACTTAGATGAGTCCCTTAAAATCCTGAAAGATCACCTCTAGGTAACAGTGTTCCTTAGAAGGTATATTCTGATTTCTTTACAATCCCCATAAGGATTTGCCCACAATTACTATGATCCTCAAAATAACTACACATGCCCTTAACAATTTAACGTATGCAATCATCTAATGCGCCCGAAGAGAGAGCAGTAAAGCAATGCACCTGGGACGAAACTTCTTCTGTGTTATAAAATACAAATTCAGCACTCAGCTAATCGTTTCCTCTGTAGTATATCCACAAAACAAGTGAAGCAAGCCTGAGAAAAGAAGTCATAGGGAGATGAGAAGAAAAAGACTACTGCCAATAGGAAGTCCATGCTATGCTCCTCCTCCCTCCCCACAGGGTTTACTCAAGGTCAAGGAGTTAAAAAAAAAAAAAAAAATCCCAGAGGCATCTGGCAGCTGGGCAGAGGCAAGTCTACTAGGGGATGTGAAATGGCCAGGGGCAAGAGAGCCCTCTTGATGTTTAAATCCCTCACTGCGCACCCTACGCATGGATATGGACAAATTGGTTAACTTCTATGCCCGGGTCTACCCACGCGGGAAATGGGAGTAACACCGTACCACGTTACTCGGGTTGCTAGGAGGACGGAATAAAACACACAAACGGCCCAGCACGGTGTCGGACACAGAGTGAACACTCAGTCACTGACGGCTGCTGCCACTGATTACCCCCAGGGCCAGCTGCTCTCGGAGCACCCCAGCTACCTATGCCCCCACTGGAGGGGATGGCTGGCGGCCCAAGCCCCTTCCGCAGATGCTCAGGGCACTGGGCGCACGAGGACTCCCTCCCTCGCAGGGTCCCTATGCTGCAGCCTGGTCTCCCAGAACTGTGCCGACTCCCACCCGGCACGAGCCTGGCCCAATTCTCAGCAGGAACCCCAGAGTTGGGAGGAGGAAGGAAGGGGGCTCAGGCCGCCCAGAGACTGGCAAGCGTTGCGCCAGGTCCTGGGAAGAGGGGCGACCACGCACCTGTCCCGGGGCTCGCGGCAGAGCAGCTTCCCGCAGCCCGCTCGCCTTCACCGCTCGCTCAGCAGTCAGGCTCCACCTGCTGCAGCTGCCTGCACTTCAAGTCCCGGCCAGAGCCTGCTGCAAGGTCGCGTCCTGATGACGCGCCCGGCACGCAGCAGTGACGTGGCAGCCCGGGCGGCCGGCGTCCAGGGCTGGAGGCGGGGCCAGGGGCTGGGGCGGGGCGGGGCTGGGGCGGGGGCGGGGCCGGCGCCCTTGCACGTGGGCTGGGTCTGTGCCTGTGCCCGCAGGATTGGGGCAGGGGACACGCCAGTGCCTAAAACTGCAGAATTTATTAATTTAGGAGAGACAGTGAGTGCCACATTGTATAATTTCAGTGAAGCTGAGTCTTTAAGGAGGAAAATGAGGCATGAAAAACAGAAAATAAAGCTTGAAAAATAGCCTCCATCAGGCAGAAGGAATAATTTATTTTTCCTTTGAAATATGTTGCACAAGCCGGATGCAGTGGCGCACACCTGTAATCCAAGCAGCTCAGGAGGCTGAAACAGGAGGATCGCAAGTTCAAAGCCAAACTCAGCAACTTAGGGAGACCCTGTCTCAAAATAAAATGGGGTGGGGGGGCTGGAATGGTAGCTCAGCGGTTTTGGCCCTTGCCTGGCAAGCACGAGGACCCAGGTTCAAACCCCAGCACCACATACACAACTGAGTGTTGGAGCAACTAAGGCCATGTGGAAAACTAAATAAAGTTGTTTCTCTCTTTCTCTGTCTCTCTCAGTGTCCCTCTCTCTTAAATAAATAAATAAATAAAATGGGGTGGGGATGTGGCTTGGTAATTAAGCACCCCTGGGTATAATCCCTGGTTACCAAAAAAAGAAGAAAGGAGAAGGAGAAGGAGAAGGGAGAAGAGAAAGATATTACACAGAATAGTGACTATAGTATTGTACTCCCAGGAATTTTCAAGTGTACATTTCAAGTGCTCTCACCACAAAAATAAGTATTTGAGGTGATGGACTGTTAATTAGCCTGATTTAATTACTTCACATTGTATTAATAAATCATAGCATCACTTTGTACCCCAAATATATGTAACTATGATTTGCCAATTTACAATTAAAAATAATTTTTTAAAAAAGGCTTGAAGAAATCTTGAATCAGAATGTGTCTCAATGGAGCTGTTTAAACAAAATAACACTGGACAGGAAGAGGCTCTTACAAAATATTTGCAATGCCATTGGTGAGGCCAATGGTTATCAAGAGCATTAGCAATTTAGAAAGAAAAAGATAACCTTTTATTTGAACTCAAGCAACAAACATTAACTAGGATCTGGAAGTACGAAGATAATTAACACATAGTTGCTGTCCTCAAGCCTCTTGTTACTCTTCCAAAACACACCAGCCCTAATACTTTATTCAAATCTTTGTGCATGTCAATTCCAATCAAACCATCCATACCTCCCTAGAGTTCAAATGCCTGAGCCTGGCATATATGGCCTGCCCAAAGAGGCCTTATACTTTTTCCACTGCTGACCTGCAGGAGCCCCTACCTCTCTGATGGTTCCTAAAACAAGCCTCAGGACACTGATACTCCTATTTCTGCTCACACCATTCTCCCCAAAATTCTGTAGTTCTTTCCTGAACTAATTCTCCCATTCTTTCCTAATCTCTCCAGCCTTCAATGATCATATTTCCTTTTGAAATCTCACAGATTTACTCTGGCATATCTTGGGGTCTTTATCAATCTCTGTCAGATTTCCACAAGATTACAAATTCAACCTGTCAGTGATTTGTCTCAGTCTCCTAGTTACCAACCACCACATGCTCAATAAATACTTGTTGAAACTGAAGAACAAGAAAAACAAGAATTCCTCCTCTTGAACTTTTGTTTCTGTTTATAAATCCATCTGAAAATGCAAATACTATCTTCTTTTGAAACAACCCAAAACAGTAGAAATGTATATTCATATTAAAAAAGATTTTGATCTTGGAGCTGGAGTGGTAGCGCAGCAGTGATGGCGCTTGCCTGGCATACGCGGGGACAAGGGTTCAAACCCCAGCACTGCTTACACAATGAAGTGTTGGAGCAATGAAGGCCACATGGAAAACTAAATAAAATTTATTTTCTCCCTCTCACTGTCCATCTCTCTCTCTTTAAAAAAAAAAAAGATTTTGATCTTGAGGTCAAAGACCCTGTCATTATTCAACCCCAATTGCACCTTAGCTACAAACTCAAGTACTCAAGGACTATATTAACTACCATAAGATGACTTCTAATCCAAAAACATTGTGGAATCTTGTGTGCAGATATATTATTGGTCCCTGAAAAAGAAAAAAAAAATTGGATGGGTGGGGACAGAGAAAAGCCTTAGGGTTTGAATCACTGATAAAGAGAAAGTAACAAGAAATGAAGTAAAGAGAGCACCAGAGAGATTTTTAAATGTAAGCCAGAGGGGAAAACTGCCTTACATAAAATTCATTTGTAGGCCATTCTTCTGTAACACCCGTTGCACAAGGTGACTCTACTTGTAAATGTGTATTACCATACAGGGTATTGCAGGTTCCTTAATGAGAATTGTTTTGGAAACAGGTGACACCCTCAGCAATCTATTTTATCAACAGAAAATAACTTATAGTAATCCAGTCTAACTGGCCAAGATGGAGCAATAGGATAAAATTTACTGTCCTGTCTAAAACAGCAACAACCAAACACCCAGGCAAATATAAAACAATGGCTTTCAAAAATTGGACATCACAGAGCTGTGCAGGATCACAGACACTGAACGAAGTGAAACAAGTAATCAGAGCCCAGTGATTGCCTTGGTTTATTACCTAGACAGAATGGCTGTGTTACAGAGAGGGGAATCCAGGAAGACCTACTTTAGTTAAGGAGATAAAAGTGGGAGATTACCGCAGCTGAAGCTAGAAGCAGAGTACCAAAGAACAGAAAGCTACAGGGAGAGAAGGAACCATGGAGCCTGCAGACTTTGCTCTAGCCTTCAGCAGATTAGCATATTGGCCAGAGAAGAACATACAAGGAGAAGATAGAACAATCAACAAAGCTTGCACAAGGCAGAACATTACTCCTGCTTCCACAAGTCAGAGCAGAAAGATACTCAGCAATTGCACAGGCCCATGAGTAGGGTCCAATTCTGACATTTAGGCTGGAAAAAATCTCATAATTCATGATGCAAATGGTCTTGTCTCAGTAGAAGGGCAAAATGAGTCCCACAACAAGTGCTACTCTGACCCTACTTAGCAAATCATAAAAGTCAACCCCCAAAAAGATCAAACTATTTCAAAGAACAAAGTATCCCAGAATAAAGAACACTTTCAGGAAATCAAAAATATCTGGTACTCAACAAAGTAAAATTCACGGTGGCATCAAAATGAAATGATCAAGCATGCAAAAAGAAGCCTTTGCCTCCTCTGTAGTGTAGTGGGGTAAAAAGAATTAGTCAATTAGAAGAGTTCTAGAAATGATGTGAATGATAGAATTAAGTAGACAAGGCCATTTTGAAAGTGATCATAATTACATTCAACATGTTCAAGAAAACAGAAGAGATTAAATGAGTACATGAAGACAGGAAAAATATTTTTAAATAGATCCAAACCAAACATCTAGAAATGATTAAAAAAAAGCATCTGATATTTTTAGCGTGCACACACACGATAAAAACTATCCAAAATGAAACACTGAGGGAAGAAAATAAATCAAGTGTCAGTAAACTTAGTATACATGCAATTGGTGTCCTTGTATGAAAGGAAAAATATGAGCTGAGAACAGATCAGGGAGGACAGAAAAAAAGAATTGACTAATGGAGGAAAACTTTCTCAGTATGATGAAAACTATAAACTCACAAAGGCAAGAAGCTCAATAATATAAGTAAAAAACATGAAGAAAACTCTGCCAAAGAATCATCAAATTACCAATAAAATCTTAAATACAGTCATGGAATAAAAAAGACATTATTGTAAGAATGACAGCAGACTTCTCATTTGAAATATGCAAGCCACAAGATAATGGAGCAGTATTTTACAGAACTAAATGAAAAAAAGGTCAATATAGAATTCTTTCATAGTTATATATTACATATACAGGCATACATATATATAAATACATGTCAAAACAAAAAAAAAAGGCATGTTCTAACACACACACACTGAAAGAATTCCTCACCAGAAGACTTACACTAAAAGAAATGTTAAAGTTCGTCAGGCAAAAAGAAAGTACTAGATGGACTGAATTTTCCAAAAGAATCTGAGATCTCAAAAGATAAATATGAAAGTAAATAATTTTTCTTATTTTTAAAACACTTTAAAAGTCAAATACAACAAAATCAAAAACAATATTTTGTGGGGCTGGAGCGGTGGCTCTGCAGTAGATGGCTTGCCTGGTATGTGTGTGGACCCAGGTTCAAACCCCAGCACCACATACGCAACAAAGTGTCAATAAAACTAAAACCAGATGAAAAATAAATAAAATTGATTCTCTTAAAAAAAAGAAATCTCAGTATTTTATGAGGCTTATAACAGTACAAAATCACAGAAAGAGATAAGGTAGCAGAGAAGGGTTGTGAATGACACTGTTCTCCTATTAAACCTATTCAACTTTTTCTTTCTTTTTTTTTTTTTTTATTTTGGTAACCGGTATTAAACCCAGGGGTGCTTAATCACTGAGCTACAGCCTCAGTTCTCTTTGTTTTTCATTTTGTGGCAGGGTCTCATTAAATTGCCTGGGGCCTTGCTGAATTGTTAATGCGGGCCTCAAACTTGCAATCCTCTTCCCTCAACCTCCCAAATCAAAGGGATTACAGGCATGAGCCACCGCACCCAGCTTCAACTCATTCTTGCCAACAACTCTCATTGCCTTCCACAGGCTTCCTTTCAGACCGATCCAGGCTCATTGCTCAAAACTTACCTGGGCACATTTGTTCATGGTGCTACAGATCCACCTATGTGTAGCAGCTTTTCTCTGT
>PVKS010005580.1:24145-84259 GCA_004027875.1 Aplodontia rufa | reverse complement strand
GGGAAGGGAGGGATAAGGGAGGGTAATTGGCGGGGGCACTCCTGGGGATAGTTGCAATGTCCAGAATATATACACATCTTATACACATTTTATATGGTTTTGTTAAAATCTTGCAAGGTTGCTCAAAAATAAAAAATTAAAAAAAGAAAAAACTTTGTAAATTCAATGCAATCACTACCATAACACCAATGAAATTTTTTCTAAAAACAGAAAAAAAATCCTAAAATTTGTATTGAACTGACAAAGACCCCCCTCAAAAACAGAAAAAGCTGCCTTGAGCAGAAAGAACACAGCTGGGGAGATATCATGCTGCTTCCAGTAATTTTGATTTCAAAATATACTAAAAGCTATGATGATCAAAGCAGCATGGTGCTGGCATTAAAAGAGATTTATCAACCAATAGAAAAGGCTAGAATATCCAGAAATGAAGCAAATTTATTTTCAACAGTGTATTTCAAAGAATATACAATAGGGAAATGATGGTCTCAGTAAATGTTGGGAAAACTGGATAGCCAAATTCAGATGAATGAAAGAAGATTCTTATACTAAATTAATTCAAAATGCACTAGAGAGTTAAACATAAGATCTGAAACTAAAATTACTAAGAAAAAGATGATCTAGGCAACAAAATCAAAAATAGATACATGGAATTGCATCTAATTGAAAAGTTACTGGACATTAAGGAATACACATAGTGGAAAGAGAATGAAAAAGAATAATTTGCAATCATACATATAGAAAAGGACTAATGTCCAAAATATATGTAAGGAATTCAAACAAATAGCAATGAAACAGTCCAGTTTAAAAATAGCCAAGAGATATGACTAAACATTTCTTAAAAGAAGATCTACAAATGAGAACAAATATATGAAAAAAGACTCAACATTTGTAATCATCAGAGAAATAAAAGTTTATCCTCTTCAAGCTACCACCTTCATCTCCCACAACTGGAATTCTCAAGATGCAACAGGTTAAAAATGCTGTCAATGATGTGGAGGAAAAGGAATGCTTTAATACTGTTGGTGGAAATGAAAATTAGTACAACCATTATGAAAAATAGTATGAAATATCATCCAAAAGCTAATATAACAAATACTATCCCACTTCTGGATTTATAGCCAAAGGAACTGAAATCAGCTTGTTGACGGGATATCTGCACTCCCATTTTTCTTGCTGCACTGTTTGTAATAGCCAAGATATGGAATCAACCTAAGTGTCCATCAGTCAATCAAAAAAAGGAAGCTTGGTGCGTGCACACAGTGCAATAGTATTCAGCCTTCAAAATGAAGGGCATTCTGTCATTAGCACCAGTATTTATGAACCTATGTTACTCCAAATGAAATAAACCAGGAACAGAAAGAAAAATTCCATGTTAATGATACATTGAATCTGAAAGTGTTGAGCTCATAGAAGTAAGGAATAGAATGGTGATTACTCAAAGCAGGCTGGGGTAGGAGAAAGTTATGAAGAAAGGGTATTATTCAAAGGGTACAGTTTTGTTTGGATAGGAGAAAAGAATTCTGGTGATCTATTTCAGATCATGGTGTCTATAGTTAATAGCGTTTCCTATTTCAAAACTGAGAAGAGATTTTTAAATGCTATTACCACAAGAAATTGTTATTTGATGATGGATTTATTAATCAAATTTAATCATTCAACAGTGAATACATATATTGAAACAAGACGTTTTACTCCATAAATATGTATGATTTTTATTTGTCAATTAAAAGTAAAAAAATATACATGGCTTGGGAGCGGAGCCCAAGGGTAGAGTATTTGCCTATATGGTTCAAGACCCTGGGTTGAATCCTCAGTCACAAAATAAATAAAGAGCTCCCAATGATTTTAAGATACATAATGTTTTTACACTTTTAAATGATTAATGTCATTTTTACATTATTTTCATTTAATAATATATCTAGACAAATTTTTGATGAATGAAACACTAACTTAATTTGCTTACGTTGGCGTATACATCCTTAATTTCTTCTGAAACCTGTTAGGCATTTGTCATGTAATAGAGATACATGGTGGACCTGAGGTTGGTGGAAGGCTTCGAGCATCTGCCTGGGATGAATAAAGGAATGTAAAAGGCATGTGCGGGCTATGAGTTAATCCTAAAATGTGGATAAGCGAGCTGCTCTCTAAAGGACCTGCTAATTTAAAATTCTATGATTGTCTTGTATCTTTTCCTTACCAGTCCTATTTAAAGCTCTCTTGTACTTCAAGTCAGAGAGGTGCTGGGTAGGAGCATGCCAGTGTCTCCATGCACTTGTCAGCAACCAAATAATTTAGCTAATGAGATAATTTCTTCCCTGGAGTGCACCATCAGCCGTTTTGCTTCTAGCCCTTCATAACTGTCTAGTGTGTGGTTCCTGTTTCCTTTACTTTGCTGAGAATTTATAGGTTCATAAAATTTCATAAGTGTCTTAGGAAATAGACTTAAAATGAGGAAAGCTGCCATGCTTGGTGGGATGGTTGGGGAATTGTGGAATGTAATCTCATGGTCAACTAAGTATGTGTGACATTTAGTATGAAATTTTAAACTGATTTTAAGAGATCACTTAAAGGACATGATTCAAAGTTCCCCAAAGAGAATGAATACTCTTTTAAGTTTTTTCTTAAATAAAAGGGACTTCTTAGAATTGCATACTTTGGGGGCTGGAGTGGTGGCATGCGCAAGTACTTGGGTTCAAACCCCAGCACCTAGGTACGCAACTAAGCATCACATCAATGAAAGCCATGTGAAAAAAACTTAATAAAAATTGATTCTCTCTCTCTCACTGTCCTTCTCTCTTAAAAAAATTACATACTTTGCTATTGTAACACAAATTACATACTGTGTATAAGATCGTAAATATTTTAAAAACATTCTCTGTGGATTGTTGAATGTATCGTACCCCCAGAGAAAGAGGGAAAATGCAGGGACCTCAGGGGCTTTTTTAATTTGTTGGATATGGACTTAAAATTAGGAGCAAATCATTATCAAACAATCAAGAACAAATGTATATTCACATAGCAAGCCAAGGCTGATGCCATTCCATGGTTCCCCCTTGGGTTCCCCATGGTTCTATGTTTCTCCCAAATGAACCCCTGTGTTAAATGGACTTCTCATGGAGGTAGGAGATCTTCTTCTGAGTTGATTCCACCATACTCTCTCCCTCCAGTCTCCTTGATGTCCTTCCTATTTCCTCCCTGCCTCCCTGACCCTCTTCCCATGTTTCCTAGCATCCTAGGTCAGGTTCCCCTCATTCATGTAAAAATTCATACATGTTAAAGTTATTATTAGCCTAGCCATCTATCTTACTGTATCTGGTTGTATTCTAGTTTCCACAAATGAGAGAAAATATTCTGCCCTCAAGTCTCTGAGATTGAGATACTTCAATTAGCATAATGTTTTCCATCTCCACTCATTTGGCTGCAAAAGCCATAATATCATTTTCTCTAATAGCTGAGTAGTATTCCGTTGTATATATGTACCAAAGTTTTTGTATCAACTCATTGAGTGAGGGGTATCTGGGTTGGTTTCATAGTCTAGCTGTAGTAAATTGAGCTGCTACAAACATTAATGAAGCTATATTTCTATATATGCCGATTCTAACACTTTTGGGAAGATAACCAGGAGTGGGATAGCTGGGTCATAAGGAGGTTCCAGCCTTAATTTTTTTGTGGAGTCTCCACACTGCTTTCCAGAGTGGCTGAACCAGTTTACAGTCCCACCAGCAATGTGACAGTGTTCTTCTTTTCCCACAGCCTCTCCACCTGTCATTGTTTGTATTCTTCAATTTTGCCACTCTGACAGGAGTGAGGTGGAATCTCAGTGAAGCTGTGATTTGCATTTCTATTATTGCTAGTGATACAGAGCATTTTCTCATACATTTATGGGCTTTCTGGACTTCGTCAGCTGAGAAGTTTCTTTTTAGTTCCATCACCCATTTATGCATTGGATTATTTGTGATTTTGGTGGCTAGTTTTTTTTTTTAGTTCTTTGTATATTCTGGATATTAGCCCTCTGTCCAAGGTATAGCAGGCAAAGATTTTCTCCCATTCTGTAGGTTCTGTCTTGACACTCTTGACTAATTCTTTAGCTGTGCAAAAGCTTTTTAGTTTAATTGCAAGGAACCTCATTTTTTATTCTCTTTTGATTTGACATTCTGCAGATGTATTGATCAGGATGCATTCAAGGTGGAGGAACCTGACAAAACCCTCCTTGCACCCTTAAATATTCAGGTGTGTTCCTATTAAAATTATAAGATGCTTGGAATCTCAAATTAACAAGGTTTTCAATTTTCCTCCTTTAGGATTCAGTTAAATCAGAAGCACATATTTCAGATCACATTATGTATGTGTGTGTATATAATATGTATATCAACCTTTAGGGACTGTAGGAAAGTGCTTATTGGTACTAAACTTCTGTACCATTGTATCTTCATGTAAAACCATTTCTGATGTTTAGTTTATGATCTGAAGAAGCTCAAATACGTCAATCTACAGTAATATCAACAACAAAATTTCACACATGCTGTAGACAGTCTTCTTGATTATAAGGATCTACATTTTTAAAGGGTGTAATTTGAGATAATTAAAAAAATGATTATTTCCAGAAAATTCAAGAATTCATAAATCCCATTTCTGTGAGTATTATTTTTGGAACAAAATTTTGTTTTGTTAATCGTGCTTTTCATGAAAATATAGGTATTAGTACGCTACACTTTTGTAGAAGAATGGTCAGAGAAATATCAGCTGATTTTAAAAATAAAAGAATATCCTTACCATATTTTATATGTAATTAATAAATCATGCTTAATGGCAGCTGATGATGACCAAAAGATCTGACAGGAAAAACTGAGATTAGGAAGAGATTAGAGCTTATGATTTCAGAGGTTCATTCCAGGGTCATTTAACTCCATAGCTCTGGGTCCAGGGTGATGCAGAATATTATGGTGGAAGGAAATGATGGGGGAAAGCTGCTCAGTTCATGACAGCCAGGAAGCAGAGAAAGAGCTCTGCTAGCCAGGGAAAAAGTATAAGCCCCCAAAGGCACACCTCAGGCCCCACCTGCCTACAGTTACCACCTATTAATCCATTCAAATTGTTAATCCATCAAATCGATCAATATAGGCTATACAGTTTTCATGATCTAATCATTTCACCTCTGAGAATTCCTGCATTGTCTCACACACACGTTTTTGGAGACACTTAATATGGCAATTATAGCTTTCTGTACCCCTGGTCCCCCAAAATCTTATGCCCATCTCACAATGCAAGCTGTAGTTCTTTTCAATGAGGCCCCATAGTCTCACCAGTTCCTAGACTGCCTGAAAGTCCAAGTCCAAACTCTCATTTGAGAATCTAGGCAAACTCTTGGCTGTGAACTCCATCAAGACGTAAATCAAGTTATGTATATCCAACACATAATGGCACAGAGTTAATGTATAAATTTCAAAGGGGAGAAGAGGAGCTTAGAAAGATGGGATGGGCACAAATAAGACCAAAATCTAGCTGGGCAAACAAGTTCTGTCGCTCCACGTCCAGCATCTGGGGCACAAGGCATCTTGATGACCTCTCCAAAGGACTTGTGTAGCTCCACCCCATGGTCTTGCTGGTTATAGTGCAAATGGCCTCTCTCTTGGCTGGTTTCTGCTTCATTCCTACAGCTTTCCTTGAAACATGTTCCATGTTACTGGCGTCTCCCCGTCCCTGGGAAATCCACTGCAGCTGCAGCTCCCTTCTCACACCTATACACACATGAGATTTTGGGGATGCCTGATATCCAAACTGTAACAGGGCCCTATATTGTACAAAGTTAATATATTAAATCAAGAGCTGTTAGAGTAAGAACCAACTGTAATACTACCACAATTTCATATTTGAAATCTTCCCAGTGTGTCCTTAGTTTACCTCTTAGCAATGGAAATGAATTTAGGAGAAGTATCCTGGGTAGTTATTAAGATATATTTGATTCGTAAGTGACCTGGTCTTCTGAAATTAAGTATAAAATCTGTTCTTTACTGAGTATGGCTTAGTTTGCCATGGCATAAAATTGAGGAAGTACTGTGTCAAAGATTAAGTAATGATATTAATCCTAAACATATTTTAGTGACACTTTGTCAGTTGAGGGAAAACAAATTCCTTAAGATTGTCAGCTCAGTCTTTGGGTGGAAATGAATGCAAAATGTTACTCTGCAATTAGATACTTTTTTCCTTCTGCTCCCTAAATTCCTCAACAGAGAAAAGCAGCATCAACATAACCCCCACTACTTTCAAAGTTGCGTTACCTTCAACCAGATAAGTGGAGAATAAATATTTGTTGTTTGTCATAAACAAATTAGAAATAGATGCATGAAGCATCTACTCAGTATAGATACATGAATACACAATGGATTCAAGAGTAAGCAGTAGGTGAAGGTCTTACGAAAACATTTGTGCTTTATTCAGAAGCACTTGTGAGCTAGTCTATTTTGAAGATCTCTTTCCAAGGATACTAATGTTACCTTGTAATCAAACTGGTGATTCAGTTTGACAGGGAAACATGACCTCTAGACACTGTAAAAAAATAAACTTCCATTTTGAATTTGTGAAAAGGTGGTTTTCAAAGTATTGTCAACATTTAATTTAGTATTCAACAACCTGAATGTTAATTTTATAACTTTTACCCTCTTATTATTTTGCATCTCATTTTTTGCATCTTTCTCCCATACTAACTTTTTCTTTTGCCTTTTTCCCCTGCTACTCTTCTAATGTATTAAAACATTCTTTGATCTATAACGATTTCAGCTTGTCAAAGTTCACTCAGAAAGGATTTTCTTTTTTTAATTGTACCGTATTCCGATTTTTCTCTCTCCCTTGCCATTCTTAAATTATGGCTGTGAATTTTCTCTTATTTTTTCTCTACAAGAATTTATGATTCACTGAACAAGAACACTCAGTGGGAAGTAGGTGTGTTTGGATACTGTGCTTGGTTCATACTTGCTTTTTTTCCTTTCACAGGCAATGAGAAATATCTTCCAATTTTAGCTGTGCCTTTGAGATGAAAATCTGCCACAATTCTTAATGGTTCTTGAATGATCTCAAGCTTCGTCAATGTTCACCACGCAATTTAGCATTGATGTATGATGTATAAAAACTTGGGGGACATTTAAAAGCTATCTGTGCTTATTAATAATATTTGTTTTTGAAGAATAAGATTTATCTTTATAGGTTGATGTAGAATGGTGATTGTAGCAGTTTGTCTCAATGAGCATGAAGGAGGTTGGGTGTTAATTTCCTGTTGTGTTGGAATTATGTCCAGGTATCCTTATCTAATAAAGAGAGCTGCCGAGCACAGGAAGAAGGGCCTCCCTAAAGAGCATCAGAGGCAATAATGGGACCTTAACCATCGTTCCCTAAATACTTCTATTTATTTGCTTCCTAAATAAGTGGAAGAATTAGAGGTACAAAAGTTACTGGAAGGGCATTATGTTTTTTTTTAAACATGAACAATTTTATTTCATTTTTCATCTTTTTTTTTTTCCTTTTACCAACACTTAATTGTATATGTGATGCTGGGGTTCAAATCCAGGTCCTGTTGCATGCCAGGCAAATGCTGTATTACTGAGACACTGCTCCATCCCAGAAATGCATTATTCTTGTTAGGATATTTATCTCTTGGGGAGAAGAGGTGGAAGATTACATTTTCCTGCTAAATGCAGGGAATTTAAGAAAAGTGTAATAGTTAACATTTATTGAATGGTTGTTCCCTTCCAGGTAGTGGATCAAGCACATCCACGTTGTGGTTAGCATGAATTTAACTGTTTTTTAAAACTGCGCTCTGAGGTAGCAGCTACTATTGTCTCTAATGTACACATGGGGAACATGAGATGTAGAAAAACATCATGCGTAAGGTTATACAAAGCTATTGTCTGTAAGAATCTGGTTTCAACCCTATGTTGTGGACCTCGGTGCTTCATTCAGTAAAAGTTATATTGCCACTCACTGATAGGGATATGAGTTATGGCAATAAGGGAAGATCAGGACAGGACATTGTTCCCTTATTGCATATTTGCTTATGCACCTGTTTTAGAGATCTCTGTCCCGGTCTACTTAAGGAAGAATAAATGTGCTGGATGCAGTGGTGCACACCTGTAGTTCCAGCAGCTCCAGAGGCAGAGGCAGGAGAATTGCAAATTCAAAGCCAGCCTCAGCAACTTAGCAAGGCCCTAGGCAACTTAGCGAGACCCTGTCTGAAAATAAAATATAAAAGTAGCTGGGGATGTGGCTCAGTGGTTTAGCATCCCTGGGTTCAATCCCTGGTACACCAAAACAAACAAACAAACAAACAAAAAACCCAATAACAATAGGTGGAGAGTGGATGGAGACAGCCCTGCACTATCACTCTTTGCTGGTAGCAGCATGTACAATATCCCTGTGCCAAAAGTGGATAACATGGAAAAAACAGTGTCTTGGTCTATATTTCCAGTAACTTTCACATGAAGGTCGCAGATCAGGCAAGGCAACCCAAAGAAGAAGAACCAGGGGTGGAGGGTGGGGGCATGGTATGCGAGCTGCAGGACTGGAGGGAAACAGGATGAGGATTTAGAATAGGTCACACTAATACCAGTGCCCATCTGGATCACTGACCAAGGAGTTGTTAATTGTATAAGTGAAATGATTTTCGCCAATTCATCCAATCCCACTCTGAAAGAAATGGAAGAGAAGTACAAGGTTTCAGGGAGGAAAAATGAAGAGTGAAGGTACAAACTCTCCATCCTTTGGTCCTGAGCAAATTGTTAGCTGATGTAGGATTCTTAAGGGGAGAATTAAGGAACTAATGGATATAAGATTAAAATTTTTACTGGATTAACCAAACTGGATTGTTCAACATTTGAATTATTGGAAATTTATTATGTTTACCCAAGATAAGTTTACAGTACAGAAAAGGAGAGTGGGTGGCTAAGAGTATAGCTTATTGGTAGAGCACAAGCTTATCATAGCCAAAGCATTGGGTTCAATCAGGGGAAAGGAAAAAGGTCAGTAAGTGGAACATGATTATGAGGGAAAACAAAACAATTGGAGAAAAAAAATCCAACACTTTCACAAGGTTTAGATTTTCACTACATCAGTTACTTAAGATACCCAAGGATCTGACCTATTATTATAGTACATGAGAAAATGCTGGCTTCAGATGAGAAATATATTCAGATGCTCATGGCAATGATAGAGAATGGTGAAAAATGGCAAGTTTTTCTGTGACGTCACTTCTATATGTTTAATACATACCTTTATAACTATTATTTTTTTCTATCCAATAATTTGTTGAGTGCCCATATTGTTGGTATTATTGTAAGTCATGTTGAATATAACCAAGAGTAAGACTTCTTATAATTAGTCCAAAGATGTAGTGTGGAAAGCATCATTTAAGTAAATGCTTAAAAAATCTAGTAACTACAGTGGTAGAGACAGTTTTGCAGAACACAGAAAGGGCACCCATTCGAGCCAGGAGTAATCAGGAAGGCTTTGTGGAGGAGGGGAGGAGTGTTAAAAATATTAAAATATTTTAGAGGAACTACATTATATCTTCTGTACTTTATCCACACTGTTCTTTGGAAACACTAAGCCTTAATCTCAATCAGGGCCCTGAATACTCAGTCACCCTTTAAGTCTCAGTTGAAATGCCAATTCTTCAAAGGTAAACTAAGTTCCAAATCAAAATTTACTTGCTTGTTATTTAATCAGAACTTGCTGTGTCTCTCACTTCTTGTAATTTTAAATAACAATTATAACAGCATAATTGTAAATAACATCTGTGCTAACATTACTAATACCTTTTATTCCCCCTGAAATTATAAGCTTCATGAGACTTGTCTGTTTTCTTCAATACTGTACTTCTAGCCTCTGGTAAGAACATGATAAAAATTTGCCACATTACAGAAAAACATTTCCTTTGTTTGTAGGGGTCGTGTACAGGGTTTCTATGCTTGCTTCTAGAAGGTACTCAAATTCTCTGTTGGCAACACTTTTAAAAAATGTTTAAATCTTTATTTTTTTAAGAAAGAAGGAACAATGAGAGAGAGAGAGAGAAGCAATTTTTTTAGTTTTTCATGTGACTTTCATTCCTCGGACACTGTTGTATACATGGTGCTGGGGTTTGAACTCGCGTACTCACACATGCCAGGCAAGTGCCGTAACCACAGAGCCATAGCTCCAGCACCATAAATCCTTCCTTGATGTGTAATAATTATATGTATTTATTGGGTACATACTGATTTCATTTCCTTAAGACATATATACCCATTTGTGTGATTTCTGGGTCATATGGTGTTTCTGTGTCAATGATTAGAGAGGGACTTTTATATCGTTTTTCCATAATGGCTATATTAATTCAGATTGTCACTAGGAGTGTATGACAGCTCCCTTTCCTCAATATTTTCAACAGCATTTGATGTTTTTGACTTTTTGAGAATGTTCATTCTAACTAGGGTTAGATGATACCTCACTGTGATTTTGATTTAAGTTTTCCTGGTAATCAGCGATGTTCAATATCTTTGACATGTTTATATGTATGTATGTGTGTGTGTGTGTGTATATATATGTTGGCCATTTGTATGTTTGTTTTGGAGAAATGTCTGTTTGAATCTGTTATAGTTTGCAAATGAGGTGCCCCCCAAAAGCTCCCTTGTTAATGCAGGAAGGCTTGGAGGTGGAATTATTAGATTGCAAGAGCTGTTTGAATGGTAAATATTGGCAGGTGAGCATGGCTGGAGTAGGGGTGTCACTGAGGCCGTGTCCTGAAAAGGTCTCTTCCCCCTTCTTCTCTCTGCTTCCTGGCCACCATGAGGTGAGTGCTTCTCCACCGTGCCCTTTTGGCATGATGTTCTACCTTATAATAGGCCCAGAGGAATGGCCAACCATGGGCTCTCTGAGACTGTGAGCCAAAATAAACTTTTTTTCCTCTAACTTGTACCTGTCAGGTGTTTTGATTTTCACAGTGATGAAAATCTAACAGAAATGTTGTCCCCATTAAAACCAGTTTGTGTATTTTTGCTCTTGACATATCGAGTTCTTTTGTTTTGGATATGAACCCCTTGTCAGAGGCAGAATTCACAAGTGTTCGCTGCCATTCATTAGGTTGCCTTCTCGCCATGTTTATTATTTCCTTTGCTGTGCAGAATTTTCTAGTTTAATATCACATTTGTCTGTTTTTGCCTTTATTGCCTGTTGTTTGGAATCTCACTGAAAACAACTTGGCCTAATGCAATTTCAAGGAGCCTTTTTCTGGCTCTGCTTTCTGCCCTGGGAGGACTCAGTGAGAAGGTATCCACCTGGGAGGCAGAACAAGGCCTCAGAACCGCACACGCTGCAACCTGCTCTCTGCCTTCCTGTCTCTGGGTTCTGGGAATCTACTACGACACTGTAAGATCACAAGGTAGAGACTCTGCTGCTGAGCTAAACCCAGCCGTGAGATAGCACACCTTTCTCCATACACGCCCAAACCATGTTCAAACTCCAACAATCCTGAGTGCAAGGAATAGAAGAGAGAGAGAGAGAGAGAGAGAGAGAGAGAGAGAGAGAGAGAGAGAGAAAGAAAAGAGAAAAAAAAAAAAAAGAAAGAAACCACTAATGATGAGATCTAAGTAAGAACAACTCAGGTGGTGGGAGTCAGGTCCGCTTAGTGACATTTACTCCTACAGTATAAACAGAATCAACACAAAGACTGGACACCCACCACACCTCTGATGGGATTTAATCTACATCATTTCCATAAACATTTTGTGTATACAGAGGAATTAAAAAGAATGATCACACGAGGTTCACCCCACATAACGTGCTGCATGCAATGCAGTTGCCAGATCTATAAGGACATCACTCTTTTGAAACCTGGAGGAGCAGCGGAATCCTCAAGCTCTGACATGCAATATGCACTGGATCAGAATGCACAATGACCACCACGGAGCCAGAAAGAAGCTACACTACAGAACACACTTGGAAATATCTTGAAAAATTCACAATAACCTGACACCGTAGAACACTTTTTGGTAAGAGAAAGCTGTGCCCTAAAAAGACCCACAGATGGCACTGGAAGAGAATTCTGCCACAACTGATGAATAAAAACCAACTCAGGAATACAAGACACATGAAGAAAAAAAAAAAAAAAGCAATATACCAGGATGTTTCCTTAATTTCATGATTTACCAGCAACGGACTGCAAAGATATTGAAGCGGATGAAATAGCAGGTAAATCATTCAGAATAATGATTATGAAAATAGCGAATCATTGACAGAGGTGCCAAAAACATACATTGGAGAAAAGACAGTCTGTTAAACAAATGCTGCTGGAAAAACTGTTTATCCATATGTGGAAGAATGAAAGTAGACCCTTAACTCTCAACCAGCACAAAGTCAACTCAAAATGACTCAGATACGTAGGAATTAGGTCAGAATGTATGCAACTCCTAGAGGAAAACTCACGGTCAATAATCCAAAATATAGGTCAGAACAGACTTCCACAGTAGGACTCCTAATGATCAGGAAATAATACCAAGAATAATAAATAGGGTGACATAAAATTAAAAAGCTGCTCTACAGTAAAGGGAGTAATTTAAAATATGGAGAAAGAACCTGTATGGAATGGGAGAAGGTCTTTGCTAGCTACTCTTCTCTCAGAAGTTTAATACCAAGAATATATAAAGAACTCAAAAACACCACCGAAAAATTATAAAATTATTAAGCAAGTGAACTACTCATACAGCTCTCAAAAGAAGAGATTCAGATAGCCAATAAATATATGAAAAAGCTTCAACATTTTTAACAATTAGGGAAATGCAAGTTAAAACTCCACTATTTCATCTCAGTACAGTCAGAATTGTACTCATCAAGAATTCAAACAATTATAAATGCTGGAGGAAATGTAGAGAAAGAAGGACCACTTCAAATTTTGTGAGGGGGTTTTAAATAATTAGCACAATCAGTAGGAAAATCAGTGTGGAAGTTCCTCAGAAGACTAGGAATAGAACCACCATATGACCCAGATACACCACTCCTGTATATTTATCCTAGTGAATTAAGATCATTATACCACAATATGGTGCATACCCATGTTTATAGCAGCACAATTCACAATAGCCAAACTGTGGAACCAACCTAGGTGTCTGTCAGTAGATGAATGGATAAATAAAATGTGGTATACGTTAACCATGGAGTTTTGTTCAAGCATAGAGAAGAAAGAAATTACATCATTTGCATAAAAATAGAACACATGAACTTGATATTATGAACAACAGACCAGACTTGGAAAGTCACAGGTTGTAAGTTTTCTTTCACACGTGGAACGTAGAGGGGAAAAAGGAAAAGCAAGGTGGGGTATCTCAGAAAACCTCAAGGGATATCATTAGAGCAAAGAGATCAAGCAGAGGAAGGGAAAAGGGGATGATATTGGCCAAACTATATTGTTAAATACATGTACATGCACATGATATAACAATGAATGCCATCATTATGTATAATTATAATGGACCAATAAAAACTATGGGGGGATGAAGACTAGAGGCTCTGGGCGTGTTCCCAGGCCTGTACCTTAGGTCCAACCCTGGGCAAATCTGTGTGTGCCTCAGTTTTCTCATCTGCAAAAGTAGAATTCTGTAATTATTTTATTACATAAGTAAGCATTTCCCTTATGTTTTCTTTTAGTAGTTTCACAGTTTTGAGTCTTAAAAATTTAAGTTGTTCATCCATTTTGAGTTATTTTTTCTCATTGGTGACAGAAGTCAATTTTTATTCTTCTGTATATGGATACCTAGTTTCCCCATAACCATTTTTTGAGGAGAGTGTCCTTTTTCCAATGTGTAGTTTTGGTTCCTTTGTCAAAAATCAGTTGGATATAAACATGTAGATTTATTTCTGGATTCTGCGTTCTGCTCCCTTGGTCTATGGTTCTGTCTTTAGGCTAGTACCATGCTGTTTTGGCTTTGTAGCATATTTTGGTGTCAGGTAATGTAATAATGCTGACTTTGTTCCATTTGTTAAAGATCCCTTTGCCTATTCAAGGTCATTTTTGGTCTCATGTAATTTTAAGATTTTTTTTCATTTTTGTGAAGATTAATATTGGTACTTGAATGGAGATTGCATTGAATTTGTAGATCAGTTCAGGTATTAGGAACATTTTAAAAATATTAATTCTTTTGATTAGAAGGATATCTTTCTGTCTTTATTTCTTGAATTTCTTTGATCACTGACTTGAAGTTTTAAGGTCTTCAATCTTTGGTTAGATTCATTCTTAGGTTTCCTTGTTTTGGGTTTGAATTTAATAGCTATTGTGAATAAGATTGCTTTCTTGATTTCTTTTTCAACTAACTTCTATTGGCATATGAAAATGCCAGTGATTTTTGTATATTGATTTTATATCTTGCAACTTTACTGAAGTTATTGTTTGTATGTGTGTGTTTGTAAGAGAGAAAGAGAGACAGAGAGAGAGAGATCTTTAGGGCTTTCTAAAAGAAGATTTTTCTGTGTTCTAATAAAGGGTAATTTAACTTTTTTTCCAATTTGGTTATCCCATGTTTCTTCCTCTTTCCTAATATTCTGGCTTGTATTTCCATTAGTATGCTGAACATAAGTGGTGAGAGTGGTAATTCTTTTCTTTTTCCTTATTGTAGAGAAAAGCTTTAAATTTTCCATCAATAGATAAGGTTTTAGGAGTGGGGGTACCTCATATAGCCTTTATTGTTCAGGTACATTCCTTCTCACCTAATTTATTGATGCTTTTTGTCATAAGTGGATATTGAACTTTATCAGTTATTTTTTCTGTGTCCACTGAAATGTTCCTATGGGTTTTGTCTTTTATTTTGTGAATGTGATATAGACATTTATTCATTTGTGTGTATTGAACCCTCTTTGTGTCCTTGGGATAAATTCCGCTTTATCAGAGTGAATAGTCTTTTTGATTATATTATTGTGTTCACTGTTCTATTGTTTTGTTGAGGATGTTTGCATCTATGTACTCAGGTATATTGGTTCTAGCTTTATATGTGTTATATGCTCATCTGATTTTGCTTTCAAGGTGCTGCTAGTTTTGTATAATGAGTTTTGGGAGAATTCCCTCATCAATTTTTTGTTTTGGTTATTTAGAGAATTAGTGTCAGTTCTTTTAATTGTTTAGTGGCATTCAGCTTTGAAGCCATCTAGTTCTGAGCTTTTCTTTTATAGAACATTATGATTTGATTACTGATTTAATCTCATTATTTTCCTTTAGCTTCCAACTGAATCATTCTTTTAAGTATTTCTTGTAATGTGCTAGTGATAAGCAAAAGGCAAGGGACTTTATTATCTGGCAATGACTTTATTTCTCCTTCATTTTTAAGGATACCTTTTTGAGTATATTATTGTGGTCTGGCAAGTTTATGTTGTTTTCTGTTGTTGTTGTTTTTGTTTTGTCCCCATTACTCTGAACATATCATCTCATTCATGGTTTTTGCTGAGAAATGTAATGTTAGTCTAAAGTGGATTCCCTTATATGTGACTTCATATTTTTCTTTTACTGCTTTTAGAATTTTTTGTTTTTGTTTTGACTTTTAACAACTTGATTATAGTATACCTTGGAGAGAATCTGTGAGTCAAATCTGATTAAGTTGCTTTGTGCTTCATGGATCTGTTTGTCTTTATCTCTCCCAAGACATGGGAAATTTTCACCTATTTTCATTAGGAAGGGTTTCTTTGCTTTTCACCATCTTTTCCTCTTCTAGGACTCCATAATGAAAGTTTTTGTTTAATTTATGGTATCCCAAAAGCACCATAAGTTTGCTTCCTCCTTTTCAATTTTTCTTCTATTTCCTTTGACTAGATTATTTCAAGTGACCTGTCTTCAAGTTAAGAAACTTTCTTTTGTTTGATCCAATCTGCTGTTTAAATTCTCAAATGCATTTTTAATTTCATTTATTAAGATTTTTAGCTCCAAAAATTTTTCAGATATCTAACTCCTTGCTCAATTTTTCATTCAGATTATAAATTGTTCTCTAGATTTCATTGAATTGCCTATCTG
This sequence comes from Aplodontia rufa, assembly GCA_004027875.1. Taxonomy (NCBI): domain Eukaryota; kingdom Metazoa; phylum Chordata; class Mammalia; order Rodentia; family Aplodontiidae; genus Aplodontia; species Aplodontia rufa. The sequence goes on along the minus strand of PVKS010005580.1, from coordinate 68,247 downwards.
TGTTCTCTTGTATCTTGCTGAGCTTATATAACATCATATTTTGAATTATTTTTACAGCAATTCATAATTTTCTCTGTTTGAAATCTCTTTGTGGGTTTGGCAGTATTATTTTCATTTGATCCTTCTTCTGTCTCTGCATTAATATATGGACATTTGTTGGAACAGTTATGTCTTCCAATTATATGAAGATGGTTTTGTGCAGGGAAAGAATTTTACCTGTATCTGTGTCCTAAGGTGTTTTTGAGTGGGGTGTGTTGATTTTGATTCTGGTTAGGCATAATAATCTAGACTCCACGAAATTTCTTTAATTGTAGTCAACGTCAGTGATGTGTATGTGTGCTTTGGAGGTATAGGCTGCAGGAATCCATGTACTTGCTCTACCATGTTAAGAACATCCTCTCCACTGGAGGCAAGTTTGTGGGCTTGCCAGTTTCTGCTGGCACACAACCTTAACTATGCTGGAAGCAAGATTGCATGGACTCCTGGTTGTATAGGTGCCCACTGGGCAGGATCTCTCAGAAGACTGTCTATTCTCTGCCTAAGGGTTCCCAAGGTTCTCACTGGGAGAACTCACCATTTTCATGATCAGGGAGCAACAGCAACCCATGAAATAATAGTATCGTGGTGGTGGAGCCTTGGAAGTTGAGTAATTCTTTGTCTACTGCCCCTCCCTCAGAGTAGGACACACTCTAGTACTGCCTCGCCTTTCAAAATCGCACCATGCAGTAGCAGCGTAGGTCATATGGGGCTGGAAAGCCTAGTAATTCTCCACTTGGTTTGTGTTATAACATAATCAGTTCTCCTGTGATGAACAACTCCTCTTGTTTCCTTACCCAATCAAATTAAAATGTATTTTTTTTTATAAAGACAGAGGGACAGTGAGAGAGACAGAGAAAGAGAGAAACAACTTTAGTTTTTCACATGGCCTTAGTTGCTCCAACACTTAGTTGTGTATGTGGTGCTGGGGTTTGAACCCCAGTTCTCGTGCTTGCCAGGCAAGCGCCGAAACCGCTGAGCCACCACTCCAGCCCCTGTATTGTATTTTTGGAATAATACAAGTATGTGCACTTGAGCCAGCCCCCTAGATTGTGTTCAGGGATTGTGAATACTACAGGATTCTCCAGCAACAAAGACTATAGGTGTCCTCAATTTTAATGGAAATTGCTGAGGGCCTCCTGCTTACATATTTTCCTCTGGAAGAAGTTCCTCTTAGTTCTGAGTTTTTCCTTACTGAGGAAGTGAGGTGGCAGAGTTGGAAGACTGTATTCCTTTCTTTATGAAGTCATTCCAAGTCTGTATGCTCCAGAGCGTCTGTCCCATTCCTGTGCTGCACTCCTATGTTCTCTTGACATACCAGTTGGAATATACAGCCATGCACCCCGTAATGAAGTTTTGGTTAATAATGGTGTGATATTGGTCACATAAGATTCCTGTTGCCTTGGTTTTACTGTAGCTTTATACTTAGATATGTGTATATAAACAAATGCCATTATTTTAGCACTTTCGTTAGGTTTTCAGTAATAGTATCTTGTCCATGCCTACAACCTGGAAGCATTTGACTTTACCATATTGCCTTGGTGTTTGTGTAAATTCATTTTCATGGTGAAATACCTAATGAAATCAGTAGCTTAACACTAGGATTTTCAGTTGTCTCATCTTTGTAAGCATGTTAAGAGATAAGCAAAAATACATGCGTACATGCAGTGTACTGATATGTAACATTGCAAAATTATTTTATTTGAAAAATAATTATGCCTATGTTTTTCTGATCTTCCTTACCAACTATGTAAAATAAAGTATTAAGCGAATGCACATGGCTATACAGTAACTGATCTCTTGTAATTTCTGACAGTTTTATTCATATGTTTTCAGTTACCCAAATTTTAGGACCAAAAGGAAACTAAATTTTTACCCATTATCATTTGGTTATATTTTAGAATTTTTCCCTTGAAATCCACACATTGATAATTTTTATTATTGATGAGAGTATCATATATATGCACCACAGCCCAGTACTTGGTTTTGGCAAACAACAAATCTAGCTCCAAATACTCTATGACTAATTTAATCACAATGTCAAAATACATGATGATTAGAGAAATCATGCATCACGGGGATATAAGCAAGGGGTACATGTCATCATCGGTTTTCAAATATAGTTTTTGTCTGCACTTTCATGGCTAAAGAGTTGGGCAGAACCAGGTCTAGAATGCAGGACTTATGATTCTTCTACCTTTGCATGAGTTTACTATGTCACTAGCAAGATTGTCAAATAATTTGGTGGATATATAAATATGAAGAGTGGATATTATGGGGCTGAAGCAGTGACTCAGTGGTAGAGTGCTTGCCCTGTATGTGAAGACCCAAGTTCAAACATACACAATTGTTAGAAAAATTAAATTTAGGTGAAAAAAATAAATATTTCTCTCTTACTCTTTCTCTCTTTATAAAATGAGTATATATTAAGTATTAGTATAGTGGCAGTTAAAGAATAGACAGGAGGATGGAAAACAAAGTCTACAACACCAGGATTGGTAGAGTAGGATGTTGCTTGCCTGCCATATCCCTCCTCGTCTTCCTCTTCCTCCTTTTGTTCTTTCCTTCTTCCTTTCTTATACTGGAGATTGAACCTAACCATGCTCTACTCCTGAGGTACACCCCCCTGTCCCGTTTTCATTTTTCTATTTAGCGACAAAGTCTAAGTTGCTGAGGGAGTCCTCAAACTTGTGATTCGTCAGCATCAGACTCCCAAGTTGCTGATAGAACAAGCATGTGCCACTGTGCCAGGCTAAGAAAGTGCATTTCTTAACCTCAGTACAAGGGAGCAATGTCTTAAGAATGCCTTAATTTTACATTGATAAATAGACTATAAACTTCAAAGAATTGTACTCTGTAGTTACCCTGATTAATGAAGATTAAAGAAGGTTTTATAGTAATCAAAGGGCTCTCAAACTCATATGTTAACAGCCATTCTCTCCCCTGTGTAGGTGTTGGTTGAAGTAAGTACTGGTTATACCCTTCTGATAATCTTTGATTAATATCTTATTCCCCCGTTCTGCAAAGAGTTAATCAAATTTTTAATTTTCCAGTCAGGGTTCATTTTGATTATTGCCACAACTATCATATAAGGAGCTACAATACAAAATAATGTGTCCCTAGTTGAAAGTTTGTTTTCATTACTGTAGATGAAGCATTTATCTTTACTACATGTTACCCATAGCTATGTGTGACATGTAATATTCTCAAGTAATTTAGAAACGACAGTGGAGTAATAAATAGAGCCCAACTGACTAACCATGAGGTTATTGCTAGTGTCCTAGGCCGGTGTGGAGCCTGACTTCGGGGAGTACTAATGTACCAGGTGCAGCCACTCAAACCAAATACCAGAGTAAAACCAGTGGTAAAGATGGGAAGAATTTAACATTCATTATAGGCCTATTGGGAAGTCAAGGGGATTGGTGTCCTCATCCTGTCTTCCTGGACGACTGACATGAGCTTCATGTTTAAAACAAAAAGTCTTTGCTGCCTATGGGGTCGTGCTAGCTGTGATCACAAGATGGTCAGCTGTCAGACCTATTGTTCTTGGAACCACTGTTTGCAGGAGAGAATGACTCAGAAAAGACTAGTTAGAAAGGTAAGACAGTTCCTTCAAGTTCAGATCATTGACTAGATGCTTCTAACTGCTGTTTCTGGGGTATGGAACAGGATGCTGGAAAAGCTGCCTGTTGACAATCTGTCAGTTATGATGTTCTTGAAAATGCTTTATCTTGGTGCCTTCAGCCTTCAAGAGGGAGGATGACCAGCAGTATCCAAGCAAAGTTGACAAATGCAAAATAAAGGCAGAGATGCTGAGCTTTTATCCTGTTTTTAGTAACCCTAGAAGAGTTGTAGGCCCAAGGAAAGAGTTAGTGCTGTTAATAAAAGCAGCCTCTAAGTCCTTGCTACAAGTGTTTGGGATTCAGGGTTAGCCAAAGACCCTTTCAGTATACCTCAGCAATCCACTGGATTTCTCATACTCTACGATCAGTTATTATCAACTTGTATATACACTCCTTTTATTTGTTTTTACAACATTCTTTAACAAATTCAAATGTAATTTGTTATGTTAAGCTTAGTTTTTCCATGTTCAAATGTTCTAATTTTGATTGTAGTTTTGGTAGCTCTGTCACTGAAAAGTTTTTTAAAAATATTTTTGAAGGCTTTAAAATTTTAACTAAAAAGAATAAGTTTTCATGTATTAGACCCAGCAAATGCATAACAACTCATAATCTAAGGCAACCATAGCTGTAGGTGTGGGGAGCAGAGAGGGAGGGAGGATATGGAGGGATCTAGAGAGATAAGAAAAAATGTAGCATACTTAGGCTGGAGCAGTGGCTCAGCAGTTACAGTGCTTGGCTGGCATGTGTGAGGACATGGGTTGGAACCCAAGCACTATGCATACTACAAAGAGTCAGAGCAACAAAAGCCACATGAAAAACTAAATAAAATTGATTCTCCCCCTTCCTCCCTCCCTTTCTCTTTCTCTGACCCTCTCTCTCAAAAAAAAAAAAAAAAAAAAAATATATATATATATATAGCATATTCTTTATTGCCCTGAGAATTCAAATAATACTTATGCAATCATTCTGGAAAATTCTCAATCTAAGCATTCTTATCAATTCTAGAGGCGAAATATAGATGAATAAGAGACTGGGATATGGGCAATGTGGGGATAAGTCTGGTTTAAGAACAAATGATATTCATGTTATTACTTTATATACATTTATGATTGTACAATAACTCAACTCCTTACTAAAAAAGTATATTTTTCTTTAAATGAGCATTATCTTTCATTCTTAGCCTTAATTTTTTATTTCTAATAATGATTGAAAAGAAAAAATCATATTATGTGCACAGAGTTTCAGTAAAACATATTCTCTTTCCTAATTCAGTAGAAGAAGCATATTTGGTCACATTGACTGGAAACATTATTTTGATGTTCAATCAGCCAAGCTGTTAGGAAGCCAAAGGAATTAAACAACTTGATTGCAGTGAACTCTTGGCCAACCTTGGAGAAATAGTTGAAACTTAAATGACATTAAGGTGGTGGGCCGTTATACATCTGAAGTGATTTATATGAAGTCGAATTAGCCATGCTTCCTTAGGGGCCTGTATTGGACACTCGTGCTAGTCTTGATTAAGCTTACTGCCTCAATCATTATTTCCAGGCCTGGCGTTTTCTATGAATCATTAATTTGTTTACCATATAGATTATTAGGACATACTGTACTAGCCCCATTTTTATACTATAGAAAATGATCTCTTCCATAGATTACATTTAAAAATATGAAATGTTTGCTTCCATTTTTGGTATCTAGTCAGAGAAAGGTGGTTTTTTGTAATGGATTGTTCTTTTTTCTTTTTCCTATATTCTGAATGAGCTTGTTTTTTTGAGATGGAGATGATGGAGAGAAGAAAATTCAATTGAAATACCAATTGTTGATATGCACATTCCAAAAGAAGGGGTAAATTAGAATCTCTTAGTTTGAAATATCAGGTTACTATGTCACAGGAAAGCAGGAAACTGAAAATCCAAACCTCGGTTCTTGTGTTCCGATGAAAGAAGATTTAAAGTCAGACAGAAAAAGTCATGCAAGAGGATTTATTATAAGTGAAAGAGAGGTGAAAGTAAAGTAAAAGCAGAGTAAGATTCAAGCAGAGAGCACTCTCAAGAGAGAGTGGGCCGTCTCTGAGCAGAGAATGACAAAGGAGACAATGTTGTCTCCAAATTTATTGCTGTTTTACGATTGATCTGAAAATTGGGGTCCTCCTTCAGCAGCCTTCGCCAATCAGGTGTTTAATTCCTCCTTCACGTCGGGTGGTGGAGTTTTTGACCTTAGTTGATTAAAAATTTATTTGGTCATGGTGGCCATCCTATTTAGGGGGGCTTCATCTACAAGTCAATCCCAAGTTAATGTGGGCATTGGGGTTAATAACCATCAAAAGTTACCTCAGCACGCACCTGCTATTAAGGAATACCCACTTCTGAGCTAGTAAGAGACACCTGGTGCCAGTAGCTTTTAGGTTCATCTCAACTTTTACAGGGCCTGTGAAGAGATGTCTCATAGATCCTTCATTCTTGAGGTGTTCTCCCTCCCCTCTTGTCTTTATTTACCCTCAACACTTGTGAACTAATGTTTTCCATAGCTTATCGGCCTTGGCAGTAGCTTTCAGCAAACTTCAAGACTAAACCTGAGGCCTTGTCAAGCATTTCACTGCTCATTGCTAGCTTACTACCTAACAAGTGGAAGTGTTGCTTATGTGCTGACTCCCAAAAGCTCAATGCAAGAATTGTTTCAAGGTGGAATGGTTAGATTGTTTTACCCTAATCAGTGATTAATCTGTTGGTATGGATTAACTGAGTGGTTACTGGAGGCAGGTGGGGAGTGAGCAGAGGAGGTGGGTCCCTGGAGGTGTGACTTTGGGGTTTATGTTTTGCTGAGCAAAACTCTCTCTGCTTCCTTGTTACTGTGTCCTGAATTGTTTTTTTCTTTCACCATATCTTTCTAAAATGATGTTCTGCCTTTCCTAAGGCCCAGGTCTATGAACTGAGACATCTGAACTCATGAGCCAAATAAATTTTTCCTACCCAAATTGTTCTTTTCAGGATTTTTGGTCATAGAAAAAACAAAAACAAAGAAACAAACCTGACCGGGTGGTTCATGGGCTTTTGAAGAAGATTTGCAGGGTGAGGAATTTTGGAAAGTTTACATATGCAAGCTGGAAAAACTTTAGAATGTTGTAAGGAGAGCTTAATGGCGGGTCGGGAGAAGCTTAGAAGACCAGATTGCTGATAGAACTGTGGACAGTAAAGACTGAGCTCATGAGGTTTCAGAGAGGGAAAACTCTATTGGAAACTGAATCAGAGGCCATTCCCATTAGATTTTAAGAAGTTGTCTACATCTTGCACGTGTAATGAGACTTTCTGTGAAGCTGAATTTAAATGTGATGAACTAATTAATCCGGCAGAGGAACTTTCAAGGCAGCACAGCCTTCCGGTGCGGCATTGATTTTGCTGTCAGCTATTAGTCAAGTTTACTGTGATAATCAGGAGCAGAAAGATTTGAAAAACTTGCAGTTTGGCTGTAAAAATGGGAGTAAAACTAGGAATAAGAAAGCTGTGACTGTTAAAGACATTACCGCCACTAGAGATGTTGGATGCTTCACCCAGGGGCAATATAAGGATGTCTCAGGAATTGACAAGACCACACCGGTCTCAGGCTCAAGGGTGGAAAAGTAAAACTTCCTTTGAGAAGAGACCAAGGGGGCACGTGCTTGTACAGTTGTCTTAGGAAGTTGTTTCACTGTGCTCAACTACCCAGGCACGCAGGCCGCTGCCCAAAAGCTGGGGCACTACTCAAGATGACGGTAGACATGGTGCTGGTTCTGAAGGAATACAGGATGCTGGAGTTATGGTTAAAGGAGCTTCCACCAAGATTTCAAAGGAAGGGCTTGGAGGTGAGGTGAAATTAGCAGCTTTGACGTTTCTGTGGGCAGCCCCTGAAAGGGTGTTATTGAAACTGGAGTTTGAGATGAAACTAGATATTTTGTTTCTGCTGGGGTATGAGTTCTTCATAATTTTCAGGCCTCTCAGCTGAGAAGGTATCACAAAAGGGGATGGTGTCTGCTTTGAGGGTCTCAGCTAGCAAAGGCAGCTTCTTCTCCCCTACTCTTGCTGAAGTTGTCAATAGTGGGCTATGCCCTCCAGTGTTGCAGCAGACATCAGAGCCTCACCACTACTGTCTTTCCAGATTCTTTTCTCACTGATTTGAAAAATGAAATACATGGACAAAGAAAGGTGAAAGTGAAAGCAGTAGGATTTACTTAAGTGACAGGAGTCTGAAGACCTGCAGTGTAAGAGGGGACCCAGTAGGTAGGGGTTGCCACATAAACATAATTGCCTGTAGGCTAGGGATTATATAGCTACTAGGTAGAGAGATTGATGATAGAGCTACTGAGTAGAGAGATAATCAGGTCTTAGAAAAGTACCAACATTATTGGTCTGGGCCATGATTTTCTACTTGGCTGTGTATTTTTATCCCTTGAATTTGAACTGTCCTGTAACCTCCATTTGGGTCTGTCCCCAGTTCCATTTTTTACCACTTCTCTGTGACAAACGTTTTGCTAGAATTTTTGGATTGATTCTATAGATTAACCTCATGGGTTGGTATTTACATTAAAGACTTTAATTGGGACCTATTAAGTAGCCCATCTTGTTCAGTATGTTACAATGAAGACTAAGCTGTAGAGATGTCAGTAATGTGGAACATCTGCTAAAGAAAGCTGTAGAAACCCGGCAGAGACAAGCTAAGCGAGAGGCCATGTGGGGTGTAACCAGCAAGGCCCTACAGGTGGAGCTGCACAAGCCCTTTGGAGAGAACATCAGGACACCAAGTGCCTCAGATGGTGGAAATGGAGTTACCGGACTTGTATGCCCAGCTGGATTTCAGTTTTGATTTGATTCCAACCATTCTTTCTATGCCTTATTTGTCCCTTTGGAATGTAAATGTTTAATCTGTGCCCTTATATATTAAATATATGTAACTTTTGATTTTTGCAGGGACTCATGCAGAGAGTTTGTGTTGAGTCTCAAGAGATTTTGGACTTGGACTTTTTGGCAGTGCTAGAATTGTTAGGACTATGGCACCCTTGAAGATGAACTAAAAGCATTTTACATTGTAAGGTGGGCAGAACATTTTGAGAGTCAGAATATTATGGTTTAAATATGAGGTATCCTCCAAAAGCTCATGTGAGTGGCAATGCAGGAATTATTCACAGGTGGAGTAGCTGGGTTGTGAGAGTTGTAGCCTAATCAGTGGATTAAGTGGGGGGTTACTGGAGGCAGGTGGGGAGTGAGCAGAGGAGGTGGTTTACTGGGGGTGTGACTTTGGGAGTTATATTTTGTTCCTGGTGAGCATGGTTATTTCTGCTTCCTTATGGCCACGTCCTGAGCTGTTTTCTTCCATCATACCTTCCCACCATAATGTTCTACCTCTTCTGGGTCCCAGAGCTATAGAGTTGGCTGGCTGTTAACCAAGACTTCTGAAACTATATGCCGAATAAACTTTTCTTCCTCTCATTGTTCTTGTTAGATCTTTTGGTCACAATGATGAACAATCTGACAAAAACACTATCTAAACCCACTTTTTGGTGAGTATTACTTCAAAGCCACAGGATACGCTTGGCCAATGGTGGTATTTATTGGTGACCAGCATCTCTACTCTTACTCTGCTTATTTCTGTTTGAAGAAAAATAAATGTGCATTTCAGTGGACAGCTGGTCTTTGTACATAGGTAGCCTGATCTGATTCTTATTTGGTGGGAGCTCTTATATAATTCTATAAATTATAGATAACTTCTGCTGGCCCAGTAGACATTCTGTTGAATTCCTTCCATGTCTTGTGCCCATTCATTTCAATCTCTTGATCCATAAATGTATATGGTTTTTGAATATTCTTTTTAAATGACTGAAATAATTTTTTAAAGCTTACTAATTTTATGTCTGTATGAGGACCATGATTTTGCCCTTCCTTGAAGATTATTTTTTATTACTTCTCTCTCTTGGCTTCAATACATTTTGGGCCAGGTAATTATCTTTTGTGAGTATCTATACTGTGCATTATGGGATACTTAGCAGCTTTCCTAGATTAGATTCTAGTACTATCATTTAGAAACAGGTCAAAATTGCTAGAAGTTTCATCTGAGAATATTTTAAAATGAGCTCTGGCTAAAAACTACTGCTTTGTGGTACAAACAGTATGCTTTCAATTTTAATAAAAAATAATACCGTCTGCTTAATTATTCATTTAACTACTATTTATTGACAGCTTGTATGGGTATCCTAGTTTTTTTAGATGTATTTGTGAATCAGGAACAACACATTTGCTTTAGGAAACTTGGAACAGATTCCATTTGTCATCATATTCTTTTTATACCGATCCTTGTTTGGCTTTTGGTTCTTGAAAACACGTTTTGTTATACTTCTGTAACCTTTTCTTTATTTTGCCTGATTTCTCCTTTTTTGTGTCTCTTACTCCATGGTTCTTTTCATTTGTAAGTTAAGGACTGATTCATGGCATACGAGTGTGCACTATGCCCAGGAACTAAGTCTGCAGTAGACATTTATATGAAAAACCATCTTTGTTACCATTGTTCTCTGTTATCCCTGATAGTTCTGAAAGTTGGCCGCTGTGGAAATCCACAAGTAAAATACAGTCATGCTGTCCATGATAGATACTTTAGCCAGGGATGAATTGAATATGTGAATGTGGTCCCAAAATAATAGACCTGAATGATGGTTCTCACCTGGCGACCTCATAGCCACTGTAATGTGTTATTTCAACACAGTACTCATGTTTGTGGTGATGCTAGCATAAACACATGTGCTCTGTCAGTCATATAAAATTATGTTACATACAATATAACATCCAATATACATACAGCATAGTACTTGATCATGATAGCAAACAACTATGCTACTGGTTTATGTGTTTAATACACTGTACTTTCAATTGTTAGTTTAGTCCAAACCTTTTACTTATTATAAAAAGCACATTTATTGTAAAGCAGGATGCTGTGTTACAGCAGCCTTATATATCTCTTGACTGGATCCACTTTCTCTGGTACTTAATCTCTGTTGTTTTGTTCATTGTGGCCCCTAAGTGTACAAAATCTACTGCTAATATTTCCTTTAAGAAACTGTGTCAGATGATTGGTCTGGAAATAAAATTACAAGTGATTAAGGATTACAAAGCTAGAAAGTTGTTAGTGTTACTGTTTGGGTGTCAAATGTGCCACGGATCACTAGAACTACATACTTGAAAATAAAGAAAGTGAGAGAATGGGTTCATGGATGAGAGTGGCAACACTTGGAGAGGAGCCTGTATCAGATGGGGAGAAACTTGTGATGATCTGGATTGAAGACCAGACCCAGCAGGGTGTCCCTCTCGGCACCATAACTCTCCTAGGCAAAGTGAAATGTTTGATTGCAATTTTGAAAGGAAAGCTAGATGGAATTATGAGGTTGAATTTTCTGCTATCTCTGAATGATTTAAACAATGCAAGAATTGTTACTCATTATATAAAGTGAAAATGAAGAGGAAAGTTTGTTGGTACTGATGTGAAGGCAGCTAAAGCAATTTTGGAAATTGTACACAAGCTGGTAGTGGAGGAAGTTACTTGCCATAGCAAATCTGGCAAGGGCAACCGGGCAGAGAAAATCACAGCCATGTGGCAGAGTCATAGGCTGCTTCCTATAGCCTAGGTGGGTAATAGCCTATATCTTACCATTTTCTGTAAACATGTTCTGTGATGTCCTCACAATCATGCAATCTCCTAACTGCATTCTTCAGAACTTATCCCTGTCATAAAACAAGGTGAAAATGTACTGAGTGAGAAACAGTAGAATACATTTTGGCACATGGTGGGTAATTTGTGTCAAAAAGATAAGTCCAAGATACTGTAGTTGAGATTGCTGATGAAAAACAAACCTAGCAAAATAGTAGTTTTTCTATTGTCCCAGGGAAACAAATATATCAGATCCGCAATGCAATAATTCTTTAACAATTATCCAAGAAAACTTATAGAAGAAAAAAAGTTATGTGAGTAGAGTGGCGTCTACAATAGTGGAAAACATGGTAGAAGTTGTCTTAGCAGTGTCCCCACCTGAACTCAATCACAAGTATTATATAGCTTACTCCTTCACTAAAATAAAAAAAACAAAACAAATAAAAACCCAGGTCACTGCTCCTTGTAAACATCAGTGAGCCCATTTCTGGAGGGGCATGGCTAAAGGTAGCACAGCCATTAAGTCTTGGTCAGTCAGCACATGCATATGAGTTTGTTCTGGGCAGGGTTCTGGGTTGTGAGAATTTTAAAATGAGACATTCCACCCTCATGGAGCTTGTATACCACTGGGAAAGAAAAACAGTAGGATAATGGCAGCAACAGAGAAGGACAAAGAAGATACAAACTAAGACAAAGTGGTTGAGCCTGAGGGAGTGTTTTGATGGGAAGGGACAATGCACAGGTCCCCTCAAGTGTCTCTGAGGACAGGACACTTGAAACAAAGCATGTTGAGAAGGAGACAGGATTAGGTATGCAGGTGTCTTTAAGGCTTAAACAACAACAAATGCACAGTTTTGAGGTAGGAATGAAGTAGTTTCAGGAAATAAATCCTAGGAGCTTGACTGAGGCTGGCTTTAAGGCATGGTAATTTTGGAGACAGAGGCTGAAGCAGATAAAATGGGGTCTTCTAAGCTGTGATAGGAAATCTGAGGGACTGGAACGGTGGCTTGGTGGTTACCGCACCTGCCTGGCATTCGTGAGTATGCGAGTTCAAACCCCAGCACTACATACATAATGAAGTGGCAAAGCAACAAATGTCACATGAAAAACTAAATAAAAATTTCTCTCTCTCTCTCTCTCACTGTCACTCTCTTTAAAAAAAAAAAGAAAAAGAAAAAGTCCGAGCTTTGGTTCTAGAATAATTTCTTTTTCTCTGTGAAATCAGGTATATTGTTTTTACTTTTGTCTTGAAATTAACCATGAAAATCTTTAAAGTTTGAAGGAAAATATATTTAAAAAACTTTTCAAATAAAAAAATTGTCTATAAAAATATTACATGGAAAATGAACCCAAAATGTGTTTTCTCTAGCATCTTTTTCTGTGACATCCTCAGTTTTCTTCTCCTTCCCACTCCTCTTCTTTCTCTCCTATAAAGGAAAGCTGTTACTGTTGTTCTTGACTATTTCATTCCAAAGACGCTTCCCAGTAGTTTACTGTGTAAGTTCCTACATGGAATGTCAGTGGATGCGCGTGAATGAATGAACTGAAGACTGAGTAGACAGGGAGGTGACAGGATCTCTGGCTCTAGACTCTGAGTGTCCCAGAATAATATTATGGGATAGGCAGCCATAGGGAGGTAATCTGTCGGTGACGTAAAGTGTTATATAGACACCAGGAATGGAAACTGTCAAGAGGCGGAATCAACAATGTATATACCTAGAGGTTGTACTCAAAATGGGTGCATCATGAACAGAACATAATGCTTTTGGTTCTGGGCTTCATAATTTCAAAAGGCATTTCAAATGATTTAAAATCAAGATAAGATTTAGTATACCTCACATAGAGGATGCATAACAGAACTTATCAGTGAAAAATTAGAAAAAAAATTATACAGGTTTTAATGTCAAATAAGGCACTTTAATATAGTATATATTTCTGTATACTTATTATATAGCAATAGAATATTTAAATTTTATTGTTAAAGTATACGTGACACTGTCATTCAATCTGTATCATGATATAGTTTACAATGGAAACTATATCTTAATTTAAATCTAAATGTATCCAACAGAGGATAAGTTCACATTAACATTTTTCAAAGAAAAAGAAAAAATGTTAGATGATAGATTTTTAGCTGATAAAACAGACTAGCTTCTCAATATTGAAATAAGGGTCAAAAACTATTTTTGAAAATTCTGAGATATTATCTTATTCCCTGTTTGTACATATTCATTTAGGTGCTTGAGAACAATTTTGGATATTTTCACAATATCCAAGGTCCAAGGAGTGAGTGACCACAGTATCTTGTTTGTGAGCCAGAGAGGAGCCTTCTTTTTCTCGGGAAAACAGAAGTATAATAGTAGGCTTGAATAAAAACGATCTTCTCTACACCTTTGCTCCTCAAAGTGGGGCTCATGGATCAGAAGTGTGATAGAGATTACAACTTTTGGATCCCATTTGAGGTCTCTTGTGAGCCAGAGTTTGCATTTAAATAAGGTGCTGAGATGATCCACATCCACATTAAAGTCAGAGAAATAACTCTTACTCACTGCCAAAGAACACTGTGGGACGTTCAAGTTGAGTTGTCAGCACAGAGTATGATCACCGATCACCAGATCTTAAGGAAACAGTACAAATGAGAGCAAGCCAAGATTTGCCATGTGAGGGTCAATTTGAGATTGTCACTGAGATTTAGACAAGTGGCAGGATTAAAGAATATGGAATGAGGACTCTAAAATGTGTTTGAAGTGCACATAACTGCCTTGCCCTTACAAAGGAAGAAAATGTTCAATTATATTTTATCTTTGGAGACCTTGAAGAAGGTGGAAAAATCTGTTTCTCTACTTTGTCACTTGATTCCAGTTTCCAATTTATTCCTTTTCTTGGAGTATCTTTATGTCCCAAATTGCCAGCACTTTGTACCTCAGCACTCAAACTATTCCTTGCTGTCCACAACCCATGGAATGTCATTCTGAAATCATCAGATGGGGCCTGACCTTGCCAGGGCTAAGTACAGCCATGGATTGAATTCTGTACAATTTATCTTTGCCCTCCACTCCCTGACTGCTCTAATATCTAAGATGTGTCTGCTTTAGCACTTCACAGTCCAATGGTGCCTTCTGCCTTTATGCTGTCAAACATATTCTCTTTGGTAAGTCTCTGGGGATTGTTCATTGTCATTGTCCCTAGCCACTAAGGATGTCTCTGTTAGTTGTTGTATGCATAGATTTATTCAACTATTCCTTCCCTCATTCATTTCACATTTCCCAGCTATTATGTTAGACAATGGCTTTGTGCTGGGATACATGAATAAGGAAGCCTCAGGCATGGTCCTTAGGGAACTCAGAATGATTTCATGCATACAGGTCCCTCATTGTCACAGTGCATAAACTAGCTTTGTTTGTTTATTTACTGATAAAAAGAAGCTAAAAAATATGTATCGACATTTTTTACTTTCTCCTGAAAGGCCATGATGTATGAAAATGAACTTTTATGATAACAGCTAATATTTATTTAGTTCTTACTTTTTATCAGGTATGGTTTGAACTGAATTACCAACATTAACTCATTTAATCTTCCCACAACCCATTCCCTCCAGTACCCAGTGTTGTCCAGATGAGAAGAGTGAGAAAAATAGGGTTAAATGCAAAAGGCTGGTGAGTAGAAGTGTTTTGATGTAAATGGTGGTGGTGGCCAGCTCCAAGGTCCTTGCTGCAGAGGGCTCACTGGGAAGCACATTGTCACCTGTCATATAGTCTCTCTCCATATCATTTTGATAGATGAAAGTAATATCTACCTTTTTATATTCCAATGGTGCGTTCCACTCTCTTGCATACCAGAAGGCTATGAACTGTGGCCTATGCAAAATTTATTTTCTACCTAAGATTGTATTGGAACACAGCCTTGCCCGTTTGTTTGCATATTGCCTGTGACTGCTTTTGTGCTACAGTGGCACCTGGTGAGGTGTTATGGCAGTGACCTTCTTAACAGGCAGAGCCTAAAATATTTGCTAACTGGATCTTCACAGAAAAAAGTTTGCTCAGCCTCTGTTGCACCCTCCAAGGAAGGAAAAAATTCCAAAACTAATTTACAGCTCATTCAAACAAAATGAGCAACAATGCTCGCATATACTGAGTATAACATTTGTAATGGAAGAAAATAAAGACATCTTGGTTGTTATGATCATATAATCTTAAAATAGCCTTTGTGAGAATTAGCTGATAAATATTTCTTTCAAAGAGCATGACTGATGCTTTTGCTATGTCCCTGATGTCGGTTTTGTGGATGTCGGGTTCGTGTCCTCTCAGAGTCGAAGAATGAAACCGAGGGACACCAAAGAAAGCGTAGTAGATTGATTTTATTTGATAGAAAGTAAAGCATAGGGAAAAGAGCAGACTTCCTCCAGAGTGGGGGAAGGGGACAGAGCCCATGAGGCAGTGAGGTTTGCCTGTTTTATATGACGTTCTCTCCCTGCAGGTCACTGCTTCCTTGCCACTGTACTTAGGACACAGGTGTAAGGTGTGGGGAATTCTTGTCCAGCCTTGGGTTTGCACCTCAGGCACCAAAAGAAAGAATGTGGCTAGCAGAAGGGCGGTTGCATTTCAAGCCACCTTGCTGGACCCTTCTCATCTCCTTAGCACTGGGGATGTCAAATTGATCTTACAGGAAAAAAGCAGTTCTCCCTTGATTGTCTGAGCTAGCCTTTGATCCTGGGCCACAAGCATCTTTATTAGCTGTCATTGTCAGGGAGGGGATGTGAAACTGATATGCACCTCTGCTTGCTTAGGGCAGTGGAGTGCTCTTTGCCCTCTCAGGAAAGATGACCATCAATTAATTTTCTCCTTATTGACCCACATTGTTCTGCCTACACTGACTGCCTAACATTTTCTGCCCCATCCCTAGGATGGCATCAGAAGGACTCTGGAATGGGACAGCTGGGGTGACCATTCACTTTAAAGTGATAGCTCTTACTTCCTTTCGTGGTTGTTTCATGCCCCAGAGCTAAATAATACATACATTTTCTTAGCTTTTAGCATAATCTGAAACTGCAAAATAAATTTACTTAATAATTTGTTGTAGTACATATTTAAACTGTAATTAGAAAAACAGAGAAAGAATATTTGCTGCCTTTCAGTTATTAGAATTCCATAATGATGCAGGGTTTTTGAGATGAGGCCGGATTCTCTGCTCCCACTGGTAAATGGAGTCTGGGCCGACTACAGATTCCAGCAGCCAAAATAGCCCGCTTCTAGTGTTTGCAGCAATTCCCAGTTAAAACTGGAAATTTGGGCTGGCTGCAGGTGTCTGCAGCCCAAATAGTGTTAGCAGCTCTCCAGCTGAGAGCTGGGTGTTGCAGCTCTTGGTGTGGTGGAAATTCACCCCAGGAATTCAGGGCCAATCTTCTGGTTCTTGTCTCAGAATTTGAAGAATAAAATGCACGGACAACCAATGGAAGGAGGAGTAAAAAGGAATAGGATTTATTTAAGGAAGGAGAGCAGAGACTCCACAAGGCAAGGGGCACCTGGAAGCAGGACACTGTCCAATGGAGGTTAGGCCAGGGGTTATATTGACTTAGGGTATGAACATGGTTAACATTTATGCAAAGCAGGCATTGAGAAATGCATCCACATCATTGGTTGAAACCTATGCAAAGCAGTCATTGAAACTTAGTACCAAAGTCATTGGTTAAAATCTATGCAAACAGGTAGCAATTCTTTGCAAGTTCCCATCTGTGTCCACCCCCATTTCTTAGTTTTCCCTGCCTCAGGGACAAAGGAGTTGATCCCACCATTGAGCCTCCTGGTCTTTTGCATATGAAGGCCCTGAGTATGCCCTGTTAATCACTTTCTACCAGCTAACTCTTAGATGGGGCCCTTTGTCCTGACTAGCTAGCCATTTTACTATCTCTCCTAACACTGTCTCAGTAACTTAAACTAAACACAAAATATTAAGTCAGGATTTTTTTTAAACTTTAAATAGGAATGTATTGGGGCTGGAGCGGTCGTTCAACATTTAAGGCGCTTGCCTGGCAAGTGCAAGGACCCAACCCCAGCACCACTTACACAAGGAAGTGTCTGAGGAATGAAAGTCACATGAAAAACTAAATAAAGATTGCTTCTCTCTCTCTCTCTCTCTCTGTCCCCTCTTTCTTTAAAAAAAAAAAAGGAATGTATTCAAAATTTATCTTGGTCGTTCAGTGCTTTTATTAAAATCAAAATAATTAACGTTTTAATGAATTAAAGGGAATTGGATTCAATTTCTGTTCATCAGGGATTATGAGTCATATATTTTACTGAAAGATTGATTTGACTTGATCTTATTTTCATGGATGTTCTAATTTATAATAGTGGAATACTCAAACTTTCAAAAAAAGAAAAATTATGATTACTCGTATATGCAAATTATTATTTACCTTCTATTTCTGGAAACAAAAGGGAGTCAATGTGCAATTTAACAATGATGGGTTTTTTTGGTTAAAAAAAACCAGTATGGGTAGAAATTAGGAATTATGATATTGGATCTTTCAGGTTATGCAAGGTAAGAACGCTGGTTTAAATATGCATGAAGTGTGTTTCCAGGCTTTTCAACAGGGTGTCCTATGTATCTTTCTAAGTTTGTTCAGTTAATCTGGATACATTGTGGCTACTTCTCCAAAAATTTTTCCCATAGGCATTTAAGGGAGTTCAACCATCTTTTCAGGTCCTTTCCTAAAGAAAGTCATGACTTAGCTTAGTTCTGTATGGAACCAATTGATTATGTAAACTTAACTCTTTGTCTTACAAATTAAACTTCTGAAGACCGTGGCCTGCTTTATTTGTGCTTTGCTTTAAAGAATGCCTGTGAGCTCTGGATGTTTGGAAGATAGTTGTCAGAGCACCAGGTATAATGTTGTTGAAAGCTCACTTTGTTTTGTTTTGCCTGGTTTTATAAATGGAAAGAAAATGATGGGTGGCACCACCTTCCCCAGAAAAGAGCCTCTGCTTGGGTTTCTGTGTATCGTCACATCCTTGGGAACTTACTCTGGATAATATTTGAGCATTCTTATCAGATAATGATAAAGTTAAAAACAGTGGCCGAGAAGAGTGCTACTTTGGAACATGAAATATAAATATATAGCATGTTGTAGAAATAATACTTCGCAGCCAGAGCAGAAAATTTCCATTGCATACTGTCTAGCCGTTGACTGGCCGACTTTCTGAAGGCTGATGCTTTTTTAAACAGACCTATTTTCTAATTGTATTTTCTTATCTCTGTTATTTTCACAGGTATTGTTAGGAAAATCTGCGTAGTGTCTTGAAGCTCATGTAAGATGGCACTAAGCCAGACAATACACTGTGTGTTCGTGATCCAGAGTTCAGATCCACATGCCTCTTACACCTGCTGGTTTTATTTAAGCACCTACTTTGAGGATGAAAAGTAGTTAATCTTGCTTTTCTGTTCTGATCAAGAGCAGTTCTTTAAGAGGTATTGTGAGGCAAAGTGAGGGAGGGGGATCTTGGTTTATCATTGCTACCTGCAGCGGGCACACTTTGTGGAAGTGAGGGTGATAAGCACATGGATTGTTTCTTTTCTTCCAAACCAGAAAGGCTGTGCAATTTCCTAAAGCCTAAATGGGTGGACAATTTTATGACTTCTTTTTGTTTTTTTAGTTGTAGCACTGTGACAGTAGGAAACAAGTCGAGGAGACCATCAATTCTTGACAAAAATAACAGAGGTGTAAGAGATTTTTGAGTGAATCTAAGGTGGCTCATTCCTTTCATAGGTGGGAAGGGGTGAGGCCAGGATGGGCTATGGAGGGAGCTGGTCCCAACACAGAGGAGACAGCACATTATAATCAAAAGAAATAAATGTTAGAGCCCTGTTACTGGATTCAGATCATAACTTCTTCACTTACAAGTTATCTAATGTGAGTGTAGGTGTCTTATCCTCTCTGTCACCCTGTGTCCCCACCTGCAGAAATGGAGCCTATGACACACAGTCCTAAAATGGGATGGCAAACATCAAGTCACTTAGCAGAGTCTTTGATGCACAGTGTGAGATCAGTGATGATTTCCTTTCTCCAGGAGACCCCAGCATGTTGGTATTCAAGCCAGTCCTTTTTGATAGTGCCTTTCTTTCGCGTCCATAATTCATATCACTCAGCGAATGTAGACTGCTGACTCACAGGCCCTGTGTCATCATCCTTTGGTGACAAAAATTGATTTGATAGCGTGTGTAAGGTTGATGGTGACAAGGTCAATTGGATTCGATTTGCTTTCCTCTCTTAAGTAATTAACTGTGCTCCTCTGGTATGTGGTGACCTTAAAAGGCCTGGGGAGTTTTGAATGTTTCTGCTCTATAAATGTTTATTATTTAGCTACAGAGAGTTCATGTACCCTCATTTGCCAATAATGCTTCACAAAGAGATTTTGTAATTTTGTGATGATAGCTTAAGTGTCTTTATTTTAAAATGATTACAGTGTTAGAAAATGGCTTTTTAAAAATTCTTAAATACTCTTTCTTTAAACATCGCCTGTTCAGGGAGATCTTTGTGAATCATATTATCTGCGTATGTTGCCCTGAAACTCTGTTGTTTTTTTTGCTGTTGTGTTGTGGTTGCTGTTTGTATCTTCCCATGGCATCTACCACAAATTGCAATGGTATTGTTGAATACTTGCTAATTTTACTAATTTATAAACTCCTTCAGAATTATGGTCAGGTTTATTTTACTCATTATTCTTTCCCAAGTGCTTATGGACCTTACCAACTTCCTTTCTCTTGCTGGTGCTCTTGTTCAAGGTGAGGCATAATGCTCGTAGATAATATATGCCAGTGAATCTCCTGTTCTGGGTTAATTGATGAAATATCTCACCCTGTTACCAGCTCTGCTTTGCCTCACACTTCCTGAACTTGTACTAAGACATAGCTCACATTTGCCTTGGATTTGGGATCATAACCGGCTCCACCTACTGTTCCTCAACTTCGAGTCTATCATCTCCTCTGCTATCTTCCTCACTACCCCATGCCCCTCTGGGCCTCGTATGTATATATTTGCCTGGCCCCTGGCTATGCAGTTACGACAGCTGGAAAATAAGAAAAAAAATTATTTCTCATTAGAAATGTTTTCCTCTTGTTGGACCTGGTGGCCTAGGTTTATAATCCCAGCGACTCTGGAGGCTGGGGCAGTAGGATCGAAAGTTCAAAGCCAGCCTTTGCATCTTAGCAAGGCCCTAAGCAACTTAGTGAGACTCTGTTTCAAAACACAGTAAAAAGGGCTGGGCATGTGACTGAATGGTTAAGTGCCCCTGGGTTCAATTTCCAATACCCAATACCAAAAAAAAAAAATTTCTAATTTTTAATCACTAGAGTTTCTCACGCTCATTACTATTATCATTTTATGTCAGATAATTCTTTGCTGTGAGGGACTGTTCCTGGGCATTGTAGAGTATGTGGCAGTCCCTACTAGATGCTAGTAACATTCCTCCCTGGTTACAATAATCAAAAATGTGTTCACACTTTACCAGTATCTCCTGGGATCAAAGCTGCCTGTGGTTCTGGACCACTATTTATGGGTAGCAAAGGTTCTTTCTGCTCGATCTTTTATTCTTCTCTTTACTTATTCAAGAAATACTTATTAAGCACTTCCTTGGTGTCAGAAGCAATTCAATGCTTTGGGAATACAACTGTAATAAATGTAGATAAAACTTTGTCCTTGTAGAGATCACATTTTTGTACAGGGGAAATATAATTAACAAAATTATGTAGCATAATGTCAATTCATGAACAGTGCAATATATAGGAAGAATAAAAAGCAAGGAGGCAGAGCACTATTTTAGAATAGCCAGATCTTTCTCAGGAGATACCTAACTTTCAAGCAAAGACAGAAAGGAAGGAGAGTTAAGAGTTTATGTGAAAATACTGGACAAAATCATTATGGACAGAAGGAAGCAGAAAGTGGGAATAGGTATGGTGTGATGAAGAAACAGCCAGGAGGCCGGCCTGGCTAGGGGTGGTGGAAGAATGACTGGATTGGAGTGATGGACAGGCATTGGAGGGCTTTAAACTGGCCAGTAATGGAATCTGTTTTTTACTCTGGAGGGTACATTCTGAGTGTTGTGGACAGAATTGACGACAATGGGGCTGCCTAGAATGGATTGAAGAGAATCATTAGCGGGACACAAGAAGATAAGTGAGACTATAGGAGGCAGGAACTGGAGGTACTGAGAGGCTGTTGGGTCAAGAGCTTTCAGTAGGAGGTAGGTCTGGCTGTGTTGAGTACAACAGAAAGTCCCAAGGTGACTCAGGCACAAGTTCAGGAGTGAATGTTGATGCCATTTTTCTGAAATGGGGAGGACCTGGTGTGGGGGAACTTAGTTTTGGATATTAGTGGGGCTACTGAAGATAAATAGTTAATTTTATCTGAATTATCTGATTTTGGTCATCAAAAGCACCCTGAAAGTATACAAAGGTAGTTGATACAACCAAGTTTGTAGAAGTGAAGAAGGAAAAGGGCAGAGGTATTGAGTGAACTAAGGTGTGTATGAAAAATTGCAGACTCTAAATCAACACTCTGAAATAGTACCCCATATTTTGTGATATTCTTGGGTTAAAACTGGATAGCAAAAAGCAATTGCTGATATTATTTGCCGTAAATAGAAGTCCAGAAACTGAGAATGAGTATCTCTATGGCACTTGTATCTATTTTGTATTTATTCCTATTATTAAACTCAAGGATGAAAGTATGGAACTTATAAGCAATCACTATTACTACAACATAATTTGATCTACTTCCTCCAAAGGCCGCTTTTGAGACTTGGTCTTTTTTTCCTACTCGTTCACTGTGAATTAACTTCCTGAGTCACTTGAAGATCTTCCTGAATTCCCCCTCATGTTAATGCCTTTGAACCCCTTGACCTCTAGCAGTGCAGTGATTATTCACAGCATAACTGAGGTCTCCTTCCTCAAAGCACTTCATTACATTATTACTATAATGTCAGTGTTCTCCACTTTATCTTTATTGACTCCATTGGTGAAAGACAAGAAATAGAAAAAGAATGATACCCTGAAAAATAGCACAAGAGCTACAACTTAAAAGGGAGCCACTATTGGTGAAACGCTTTTAGAATGTTTTGATGACAGCATACTGGAATTTCAAAACATATATTAGTGGATCAGTCTCTTCTAATAATTCTAACCATCAGGGTTGTTGTAGAAACAGATGGCACGCTTGAATGGGTTATTAGAGTTTAATGGAAAGAGCAGGGTTGAGAGGCATGAACCAGGGCTGGGAAGCACCGCAGGGCTAGAAGCACAGCGGGAGGATATTGCCACCCCTAGGCCAGAGGGCCAAGTGAGGGATGGGCTTCAAAAACTCAGAGACCCCGTTGCTAGAAGAGGCCAAAGGACAGACACTATGGCCTTTGGTAGAGGCACACAGTACACTGACTGCAATAGACAGGTGCAGCTGAAGATTCCCATCTCACTCTCCCCTACTCTCAGGTCTTCTCTTAATGCCGCCTCTCTTGGTCCTCCATTGCTTCAGTCTTGGCAGAAGACAGAGCAAGAGCCCCATTGACATAAGTCATGAAGGCCAGTTTCCCCAGCACAAGGCAGAGTAGGGACAGGTGGAGTGGTAGGGATTTGGAGGGGCCAAACCATTCCACTCACTGCTGTCTTTCCATAACATCCTAGATTCTATCCCCTTTCTCCAGTTTGGTAGATGATCGTGTCTTCTAACCAGACACAATTTTTTAGTGATGGTTCAAGGCACAGGTCTTATCAAGCTAATTTAAACACCTTTCCTAAGGCAAATACCACTTAGAGCATTTGGCTATTAAACTTTGTCTTGAATTATTTTCCCATTTCTATCTTGTCTTTATGATGATATTGACTCTGGCTGGTTGTCGATTGCAAGTATTTAAATATACTCCAAAGACCTGTCTTAGCCCTTTACTAGTTTTTGCTCATATAAATAGGGTAGGAAGGTTCATAGGTAGATGTATAGTTATTTCTGAGGAAAACACTATCGACTAAATTAATTTCACTCATTGCATGCACGTATTAGTCAAATTATTATCCCTACTAAAGTAGTATTAAAATGCCACTTTTAATTTTTTAAGCTTCTAAAGAATCTATGATAAATATGGTTCAATGTCATTTTCAAATAATAGCATAATTGCTAGTTTTATTAAAGGTATTGCTTCAGTGAAATTATTTCTGTAGAATAATTGGTACAAACATTTCTTCAAAATTAAAAAAATGGTTATGATTTTATGAATTTGATAAGTAGTTGCAGAAATATCTTATTCAAAGTTTAAAGTGAAGGCGATAACCAAAAATTATAGTTAGCATTTTTCTTTGTGGTAAAACGTGAAGATAATTATTATGTTAGGTAAAAAAGCTTCCTTTTGACAGAAGGCAGATTCGGGTACATTTTAACTAATAAAACGTATTCAGGCTCTAGAGAGGTGTCCCTGTGGTAGAGTGCTTGCTTGCCTGGCATTCATAAGGACCTGGGTTGAATCCCCAGCACAACATATACACCTAACTGGAGGAAAAACAAAAAAACAGATGAAAAATAAAAACTTCTCTCTTAAAAAAAAGCTTGTTCAGTATTAAATAGAAATTTTAAAATATTTATTAAATTTATACTCTTTATAAGAAATTATAAAATAATTTATAACTTACAGGATCAATTTTAATCTAAAATTTATGGGACAAAAAATTCACAGTTTAAAATTAGAATATAATTTCATTTTTCTTGGAATTCTGTATTAGTACTGAATGTCTGAATGAAATATGTTTGAATAACTTATTACATAGAGCACATTGAAAATAACCTAATTATTATATGCATATTGCTTTCACATATTCACTTTCTCTATTAATGTCCTTTTAAGGTCTTCACAAGTTTTTTCTCTTTTCTGTGGACTTGGAGGTCTTGAAAGTAAATACCTACAAGGTCCATAGTTTTCCTTCAAAGAATCTAAGAAGGAAAAATGAGTTTCATAATAAAACTGGAATTTTCTTTTATTTTTGTTTTGTTTTGTTTTTTTCCTTCTTTGATATTTAAATAGCCCTGAAAGGACATAAGCCCTGGGGATAAACTGCAACTACTGGCCCCTCAGTACTGTACTGAGCTCAGTGTTTCCTTCACCTCTACCTGAATCCAGATAGCAGCCAAAACTGCCTTGTGACGGGCCTTGTGATTTATCACCATCTCCTTTGTAGATGGGAGGTTAAATTGCTCCTTCATAACTTAAATATACATAGATTCCAAGTCAGAGAAAATAAGGACTTGATCTTGAACTGGAAAGAACTATTTGGAGTAAGACCCTGTAGGCAGAAACTCAAAGAAAAGGATAGACTCAGTTCTGTAAAATGATTCTTTGTATATCATGATAATCAGAAGCCTCCATTATTAGTGAAGTTAAACTGTAAATGACAAAGTATGTAAAGTGGTTGTGATACTTGGGGAGTTCTTTCTCAATGACATAAGCACTTATAGATCAGTAAGGAAAACCTGTCACAATTAAAAAATGAGTGAAATTAATGATATGTCATTTAAATCCTCAAGAGGATAAATACAAGCCATTAATAAATATGCATAAACATTACCATTTCTGAAACATAGATGTAATAAATGGATAATGTGATACGACATTTAACTTCTCAGGCACTTTTAACAAAGGTTTTATAGATGGAGGTACAGCCCAGTGGAAATATATTTGCCTGGCATACTCAAGGTTGTCCTGGGTTCAATCCCCAGCATCACGAAAAAGAAAAAATAAATAAATGTTTAAAAGGAGGTATAGTATTTTTAACAGATGTACGCATGTAGAAAGGTGAAAGATGCCACCGTTTTAGTAGCTTTAACTGGCAGTATGCATCAGAAGCCTTCAAAAAGCTGTTGACAAAACAATCTTTCAGAATTTTTCTTAAATAAGAGGAACATTTACAAAGAGACATGTAAGACTTGTCTAGCCTTGCTAAGAGTAAAAGAAACAACTAAATATTAGTCTAAATAAATTCCTGTCTATAAAATGAAATACATCCAGAATTAAAACAACACAATATATGTGTGTAGCTGCATTAAATAATTGGAAGAAAAATACAGCTTAACAAGGAGCATTATTTTATGATTCTAGTTTTGGGGAACATTCTTATAGGGCTGTAAAATCAGTGTCAGAAATTCGCATCAATTTATTGGTGAGTATACAAGATTTTTTATTTTGTCTCTCAATATGTTTAACGTTCATACAGCAAATGAAATCTACTTGTACACTTAGGAAAAATGAATATTTATGATTAAATGTTTAAAGAAATTGAAAAGTAAATTAATATAATCACATAGAAGATACTTGATAGGTCAAAAAAATGTGTGCACTAAATACTTCTGATAGTGAATGTCAAATTATTCTTCAGGAGAACTGTCACTGGAGGGGACAACCAGTATGTATTTACTCTCCCTACACAGAGAAGTAAAACTAAATGGATGCATTCATATTTGCCAGTTGAGTAAGCAAATCACCAATTGCTCTTTTATTTTGCATAATTATGATTATGCAAAACCTAGACTTTTTGACATAGTTATTGCTCATTTTCATTTCTTCTTTAATAAATTGTGTGTATCTCTTGTTCCGTGTCTTTGTACAGAAGAATGTTTTTCCCTCTCTGATCTTTAAGGAACTCTGTGCATTAAGGTCATTAATGTTTTGCAGGTTATACACATTGTAAATATTTTGTCTGGTTAATTACATACTTTTTACTGTGTTTGTATGGGCTTTTTTTTTGGACATATGAAAAATAATAACTTTTATGTAGGGATAACTACCAGATTTGCTATGCTTTCTTGCTTCGGGAAGGATTTGTTTTTCAATTTGTTATGCTTTTCATTTTCTTGTGTGTTTGGAATACTCCTTTTATTCCATTTTTGTTTCTGTACTTCTCATTCTGTCCATGTTTAGCCATTCTTGTGCCTGGCTACACTGATTCAGTTTTATTTTCTTATGTGTTCACTTCTGCAGTATTTTTCTTGGTTATTCATATCTAATTATTCCTGTAGTTTAAAATTAAAATCCTGATGAAAATCTCAAAATAACCTCATCTGAGTTTTGATATTAAATTGTATTAAACATATAAAAATTTAGTACCAGAGACTTGGAATCTTGTTGTTGGTGAGACTTCTCAAATCATGAGAAAGAGATATGTCTTATCGTTAGGCAAATTTTCACTTATCACCCTTAGCATTATGAAAAGGAAAACTAATATAATCTTTATAACTGAAAATGTGGTGGATAAGAAGATCCTTTTATCGTTTACAATTAGTAAGATGTTGAAGTTGGAATTGAAATTTAAAACCTGTGAACTAGTCAACTTAAAAGCTTACTTTCCCCTAACTTATATTTTTCTACTTGCATTCTTGATTAAAACTAACTGTATGATTTGAGTTATAATTTGTCATAGTTCTGATATCAGTATCTTAGTCCTTACTGCTTTCTACCAAATCCAACCGTTCATTTACAACAGTCTTCTTAACATCCCTAAGCGTATGTCATAACTTTAATACTCTTTCTACTTGCAAATATAATTTTTAGTGTGTGTTCTTTATCTCACTGTCGTTACAGTCTATCCATTCCCCTAGTGTAAAAGACTAGGATTGGTCTAAAATACCCTTTCCCCCCACAGCTCTCCACATCGGTCAATTGTCAAATACCCTTGCTCACAATTCAGGTTTGCACTATGCCCTATGGCCACCTTTATGAGAATAGATTTTACTGTGTCATGCTGGGGCTCTGCACAATCATTTGTTGTTTTCTGATGTCAGTAGGACAAAAAATAAACCCTTTAGACTGGAATGGGGGAGAGTTTTGCAACCTTGACCAATGTGCCTCTTGATATCTATTTCCATCTTCTCGACTCAGAGATACCTGTGTTTCATGCACACTAAAGCTGTTGAACTTGTTCACACATGTCTCTGATTTCAGTGCCTATGCACAAATATTATTTCATTTTGCTGAAGTGCACTTGTTCTTTCCAGCTGTGTCTGATGTGTTTGTATCATCCTTCAATAGCCAACAGCAGCTTCCGCCGCTTGGCGGAAGCTGCCTCCCTCAGGTACTCAGCCGGTATTGGTTACATTAAGACAACGCTCATGAGGACTTAGCATGGTGCCCAGCACCTGCTAATCATCACTAACTAAACGGAAGTTTCCCTTCACACTAGTAGTTTTCCTATGTGTGTTCCCACAAATGTCACTCATAACTTATCATACCAGTTACTTCATAATACAGCACTTAAACACTCACCTTACCTGAAGACTAAGATTTGTAGGAAGGCAGGATCTGTTCCTTATTTTTCTGTTGGTCTTATTTCATGGCACACATGACACATGTTTTGTTCTGATTAAGCACAAGGATATCAAATGATTTTTAACTAAAAATTGAATATATGGACATAAAATCTAATGTCTGGGACTCCTCCCTTCAATTTCTCTTTAAAAGAATACACAGAAGCACCAGTTAAGAAATATGCAATTGAGCTTTCAAGCTAATTCTTGAGAATTCTGAGGCATTAATTTATTATGTTCCAGAGTTGGCATCCAAATAAAGGAAAACAAAAGTCTTTTGATTTGGAAATGTGTCATCCTCCCGCTTTTCCTTTCCTGAATTCCTGATTCTCTTTTATCCATTCGAGATAGGACAGATTTCAATTGCAGTTTTTAAGTAACATTTATTGAATGTTTCATATGTGCCAAGTACTAAGCTAAGCACTTTGCAAGCATTATCCATTCAGTCGTGCCATAGTCCTATGAGATAAATCTACCTAACCCTATTTTGACAGGAGAAAACAGGACTTTAAAGAAGCTGTGTGAATTTCTCAGGCCTTGATAATATTGAAGTGATAAAAATGAGATGCAAAATAGTGTTGGGCAGATCCTAAGCACACCCCTGAGCCATTGTGCCCTGTCCCTTCATTGTGTGCAGAGGAAGGTCTAAAGCAGTTGTTCTCTGTGGAGGTGGGGTGGGAGGCATCTAGTGGGCAGAAGCCAGTGATGCTGACTCAGGACAAAGGCCAGGTCAAAGAACTGTCTATCCTATATGTCAGTAGTGCTGAGGTTGGAAAACCCTGGTCTAAGGTGCAGGAGGAGAAACTTGTAAAACTGTGCAGTTCGCTTAGACTTCCAAATAGTGACGTGATTGATGGGAGATGACAGGGAGGGGGCCACATGCAGTCAAGTCTTGAAATAGATGGCATTTGCTTTATTTGTGTTTTGTGAAGATGTCCTTAACTGTGGAAATACTGAAGGTGGAATGTTTATTTCTCTCTTAGAAATGAAAACAATAAAACAGTTTCCATGGTTTTATGAAGAAAGCTGCCAGATGGAAACTTGGGTGACGATGACACTTACGCACCCATGAACAGGAATCCTTTTCACTCACCTGCTTTAGGATATCAGGTTTTCGGGGCTTGATTATTCTAGCAAATGGAGATCTGTTAATGTATATTATTTTACCTGAATAATGAAATTGCAGGGGACTCTAGCTAAGCAGAAGTGATGATTTGCCCTTGACCTGGTCCTGGGCTGTTCGAATGGGAGGTCTTTGGAAAGGTAGATGGATGTGAAAGCCTATTTTTCAGAAGTGTTGGGTACATTCTTCATTAGTGAATTTCTCCAAGGGTTTTTGGATTCATGGATTAAGGTTTTCTTGGCATGAAGGGCTCAGTTTTAAAACCACGCAGGTACCCATAGATGCTAGGACTTCTCACTGACAGAGCATTTTCCACTTTGCTCATATGGTGACTGCAGAGTTCTATAAATACTTTGTAGCTGGAAATGTCTTGATGTGTGCATGACTTACACAGTGGCCTTGGGGCCCTGTACTTAGAGGAGTCTCAGGCTTCTCCTCCTTTTGAAACTGTTAACTTCTTTTTTTGTTGTTGTTGTTCTAAGAATTGAACTCAGAGGCACTTAACCACTGAGCAATATCCCTAGCCCTTTTTATTTTTAATTTTGAGACAAGACCTCGCTGAAGTTGCAGAGGCTGGTTTTGAACTTGCGATCTTCTTGCATCAGCCTCCCATGAAATTCTTCACTTTTGATCCACAGGCCCAGGATTTTATTTTGCCCTGAGCTCCCAGGGTACATTCTGGGTCATCTGCAGCAGGTAATCTTGCTTGTAGATTGTCAGGTTGAGGATGCAGTGTTGGGGGCAGTATTCCGGTGTACTCCTAACGGATCAGTTAAAAGCAAAGACTTTTCATTCTAAATAAATGGCATTAATTTTTTACCAGTTAAAGAAAAGATTGCTAGGGGAGGGTAGATATCCAGAAATACACCTCTCTGAAAAAAATAATCATCATAGCATTCTGTTTTTGTTAAAATCTAAGTTGACAAATCTGCTTTTGCATCCCCATCAAAACTGGAAAAAACAAGGCTTTTTACAATTTTAAAAAAGCATGTTACAACCCATTCTGAGAATAGTAGTAATTTATTAAAAATGTTCCTAGTTTCTTTCATTGTGTCTTATATAATTGTGTAACATTGCTTTGGTATACATAAATAACATTTGGAGAAAATATTTCAAATTATCATGTTTTTGCCTTGTTCTTTCCCAAATAACAACTTTGACAGTGAGCAACTATGAACACCTACAAATAGTCTTCATTTAAATGTGCTATGTGAAGATTGAGATTTATTTTTTTGGCAAAAGTAAGCCTTCATTCAATGCCCTTGCTTTCTATAATTTGATACTATCCCTCTGGTAATATATCTGATGTACAGTTAGGCTCAAAGGTGTGATCAATACCCTTGTAGCCTGGATGATGGAGAGGCTTTTCTGAGAGGAGAAAAGCTGACATGGCAGACACATCCAGCTCTTATTTTGGGCGAACCTAACTATAAATAGAAGCAATACCGTGTTAGCCTCCAACAGTTAGAGGTTGCCGCTCAGCATGATTTTGAATAACACATGTTTGTGCATTTCCCAAAGCTTTGAAAGTGTTCATCATAGACGTTTGCCCTCGTTGGTCTTTGATTATTTATAGATTCATCTATAGTGTATCAATTTCCATCTTTAGTAATTTCCAGCTTAGCAAATCATCCTGCCTGAGCTCATCCCTACTGAGTGATGTGTGGTGCTCTATTTGTTGCGTTGTTCTACTTACATAAGTTTCTTAAAACAGAATGTCACGTTATTAACTTCCTTAAATACTGATCAGGATATGATGAGGGAATGCCTTGGAGGTGGTAAATGGTTCCTTGAATGCTCAGGAGTCTTACCAACTCTGCTATCAAGTAGGTGGCACTGCTTTTGAATTCCCGATAAGCCCTGCAATGAAGCTATCTCCCTCTGTTTAGCGCCTCTTTTTCTTAAGACACGATACTGCTTGCTAACATGTAGCAAGTTGCTAACACGATGCCAGTTGCTAACATGTAGAAGGGATTGTGATTGTGTATTGCAACATATAAAACCACTCCTAAACTTCATAGCAAGCTGCTGCTGCAGCCATTGCATTTACGCTCATGGATTATTCTCAGATTAGGTATTTAAATGAGGGGTTTGGAACAGACTTGGCTTGTCACTTCCAAGTCTGGACTCCCAGCTCAATGGCGGGGGCTAAGTAGGAAGAACACTGGGAATGAAATAGTCAGGGCTGGAGTTTTTGCTACTAAAATGACTACTGCTCTCACACACGGGCAGGATCAGCTAGAATCAGAGCTTTTTCAGGAACTTCTCCCTGGTGGGGCTTCTGGCGCTACGGTGCTGCCTTCTGGGAGAGTGTGTCCTGAGAGGACGTGTCCAAGAGAGGCAGCTGTAAACTGCACGACTTCATCAGACTTCACCCAAACAGCAGTCACTTCTACTGTGTTATAGAGGTCACCGCAGTCACTGCCTAGGCTCAGATGGAAGGGAAGCAGCTGTACCTCTTCAGGGGAGATGTGGACAAGAATTTGCAGCCCCATTAATAAACACTTACATAGAGGAATTAATTCCCCTTTTAGAACCAAGGAAGGAGGACTAAGAGAAGTTGAAAATTTTGTCCCAGTCACAGAATAAGGAAATAACAAAAGCAGAATGAAACGCAAAAGCCTATGCCTCCACAAAAGGACTATCAGTTCAGAGGCCCACTTGACCCTTGTGTATCTAGTCTTGAACTTAGTCTCATGTATATGATTAGTGTGTGACTTTCTCTAATGTGCTGCCTCTCTACTTCTAGCACTTCATGAAAGCCAAGGACTGTATCTACCTTTTCTCCAGAAGTCCCAGAGCTTTACGGACTTGACCCCCACACACTAAGAGCTGAATAAGTACTTACTGCAGGAAGGGAGGAAAGTGCGATTTCGTCATGCTTGAAGAACACGTAGCTTTTCTTCCTATACAATTTTGTGGTCTTGTACGGAATGGGTGATCATTATCTACCCTGCAGGTGATTGGTGATGGGTTTGTTTCCCATTAGCACAGTGAATGATTAACAAGAATCACCGTGATTACACTCAAATACTAAAGTTGAGATTTGCCTGATGCCAGGAAACAGAATCTTCAGAGGACAATTTTTTTTTTGTAGTATCAGCTTGACCAAGGACCGCCTGACAATATTGTCACTTTTCTTACAGATGCAAATCTCTACCATATGCTTTTTGTGAATATATTTGTATAGAACATATGGCAAAACTTTTGTTTTGATGGAAATTTTCTAAATCTTTGGGAAATCTGCTGTGCAAATTGCCTTATTAGAAAACTGTGCAAATTTTGATGTATAAATAGCAATCTGTTAAAAATTGAAAAACAAATCAAAATGTTTAATTTGCATGATTTTTGAGAAATAACACTGTATAATTCTTAGGACATCCCTAATGAATCTTAGTCAGATTATGGATTTCAAAGATCTCATATTTTTTTCATGTCCTAATTGTTGGTGTAGGTTGTCTGGAGCTTAAATTAGTCATCAGCAACTATTTTTCATATAGTTTGAAAATCTGATTTACAGTTTGTCATATTTAAATGTTAAATATGCATACTTGCATATCTATTGATTCACTTTAATATTTAGATTTAGTTTAAGGAAGAAATGTTTCTAGTTTTTTGGTCACCTAAATTTTTTTTTCTATTAGTTCGTTGTCTTGCTATAGGAAACCTATTAGTGCTCTAAAGTATTTTACAGATGGTCTGTGATTTATGATGGTTTTACTTGTGATCTTTTGATTTCACAGTGGTGTGAAATGATATGCATTCCATATAAACTGAATTTTGAATTCTGAATATTGGTCTTTCCTGGGCTAGTGATAGTGCAATGCAATACTCTCTTGATGCCGGGCCCTGGCAGTGAGCCCTGACTCCCATTCGGCTGCAGGATCACCGAGGTAAACAAGTGATACTCGGCAGTGCACTGTGTGTTGAGCTATGATGCTTAGTAGGAGAGCCGTGTTAAGTGCATTTTAAACTCACAGTATTTTCAGTATACAACGGTTATGTTGGTATGTAACCCCATCATAAACTGAGTTACCTAGTAACAGAACTATATTTATTTGGCCTAAGATAGTTGAATGAAATAACTAGCATAGTTTTATTTACTCATGTCCAGGAATTTAAAATTGAACAGAGAAAAGAAAGGACAACTGAAACTTTGAAACTCTGTATGTCTGGTGAGTGTGTGTGTGTGTGTGTACGTGCATGTGCATGCATGCATGAACACATATGCATGTAAATAAAACTGGGTATAAAAATGAAATGTGTATAAGGTAGGGATCAATTTAAATGGACGTATACATGAATAGAATTCTGTGTGTGTGTATGTGAGAGAGAGAGGAGGAGGAGGAGGGAAGGAGGGAGGGGAACTATAATATTTGCTGCCAATATAGTTATGGAGAGATTATTCTAAAAAAATCAAAATCATTGAAAAGTTAAGCCTGATATATATAATCAGTACTTCTAAGAAATGATAGGCATTTGTGTTTATCAGGAAAAAAGTGAAAACAGTTTGAGAATAGGAGTGTTTAAGGCACAATGAGAGATTGGACTGTTAGACTAACTCTTAAAGCTATTTCGGAAAGGATTTCCTTTTTTCCGTCTTCATTTTAGAATTAAAATGCAATAATCTTTTTGCCACTTTGATCATTAGGTAGAAAAATCCAAGCTGCTAAAGTGTTCATTTTCTTTGACTGATTTAATGTGAATGTCAAGCAGTTGAGATGCTGACATCAAATTTGATGTCATAAAGTTGAAAAACACTATGGCATTTCAGTTAGTTTTATAATAAACGCAATTGTAGGATTTGAAATAAAACATTCCTTTATAGAACATCAGTATGAATATAAATATGGTTCTCACTCATTGACTGGTTTTCATTTGGTAAAGGTACCTGCATGGATTTTGAGTGACACCTACACCAGTCACTAACTTCACACATCCTATTGTTGAGGAAGTTGTGTATAACATAACTAGAAAAATTATCCGGACTAAAGGAGACTACAGTCTCCTTCAGAGTAGACAAATCAGCAAAATAAAATAATAATAATCATGTGTTGCCCTTTAAAAAAAATCAAGGTGTTAGGTATTAGCTAGCAATGAGTAGTGAAATGCTTGACAAGGCCACAGGTTTACACTTGAAGTTTTCTTTAAGCTACTTCCAAGGCAGATAAACTATGGAAAATATTAGTACACAATGTTGGGGATAAACAAAAGCATAAGAGATAATGGGGAGGGAGAATGCCTCAAGAACAAAGGATCTTTGGGACTATCTCTTGACAATATTCTTAAAAGTTGAGATGAAACTAAAAACTACTGGCTCCAGGTATTTCCTCCCAGCTCAGAAAGGGATATTATTTAATAGTGCAGGAGCACTGAGATAACTTTTGACCGCTATTGACCCCAATGCCCACATTACCATGGCTTGTAGATGAAGCCCCCCTAAATAGGATGGCCACCATGACAGTTCTGGAGAGGACCAGCTAAGGTAAAACTCCACCTCCCAATGTGAAAAGAGTTGAACACCTGATTGGTAAAGGCTGCTGAAGGAGGACACCAATTTTCAAATCAACCCACAAGCAGCAATAAATTCAGAGAAAGCGTAGTCTCCATTGTCATTCTCTGCTCAGAAATGGCCCAGTCTCTCTTGAGAGTGTGCTTTTGCTTGAGCCTTACTCTGGCTTTATTTGCATCTCTCTTTCACTTATAATAGAATTCTCTGGCATGAAGTCTGGTGTCTGACTTTAAATTTTCTTTTGTTGGAATACAAGAACCAAGGTTTGGAATTTCAGCTCCCTACTTTCCTGTGACAAAGGACTGACGAATAATTTTGCTCTTAATCACAGAAATTCATAGATCCAATGAGAGAGCATCTATAGGAAGACACAGAGATGAGAAAATAAATGTTTGTTCTTGGGTAATCCATTAACCTAATGGTAACTGAATACTTATGTAAAGCTTAATATGTAAAGTATTCCCTCATTTCTGTGGTTCTCTGGACCTGATCCAATCCTCTGTTAGTGTACAGATTTTCTGGCCAAATGCTGTGTGTCAGGAACTAAAAGTAATGGTAGGCTGGATTTGTGACACTGTCACTGAGATTGGTTGTGATAGAGACTCCTTCTTCATAAGGAGCTTGGATAGAGACACAACATTTAATCTAAATCACTTTGCGAATTTTCCTGGAAATGGTTCAGAGTGATTACTGCTTGATTAGAGTGGTTCTTTGTGTCAACTTCAATCACAGCTCCTTCCAATTTGTGGCAGACTCAGGAAGCCTGTCATCTTCTCTGATGACACAGGTGAAACTAAATATTTTCTCCATAAACTTCTTAAAAACTTTAAAAAGCAAAGAAAGAGGAGCAATACGTTGAACCATTTTCTTCACAGTTGTCAGTAAATCTGTCATAGTTGTTCTATACCCATCCATCCATTGTCTATGTTGGCAAGCTCTTACATCTGAAATAATTTTGTCATTTTAAAGTTAAAGTTCTTTAATTGGGTTATTTTAAGATGCCAATGGAGGAGAGGAAATGCCCTCTCCTTTATTTATTTTGGTTTATCCTGTTTATAACGGTTTTGTGAATGTTGGGTTCATATCCTCTCAGTGAATGAAACCAAGGGACAGTGAGACAAGCAGAGCAAACAGAGTTTATTTAATAAAGAATAGAAAGAAAAGACTTCTCCAGGAGAAGAGAGTCTCAGAGCCATGAACTCGAAGAGGGGGTCCAGCTCGTCTATTAGTCTCTCAAGATTGTCTAAGAGGGCAAAGAGCATCTACTGTTACAACCCCCTTTGCCAACAAAACCTTCTACTAACAAAGGTGTTCTGGACACAGGCAGCTCCCCTGCTGATAAAGGTGCTCCTGTGCCCAGGACAAAGACTACATCAGACCGGAGCTTCTGAGCCCTGAACCCAGAAACAGGGGAAGGCAGGCAATGATTAATCAAAGGGGGAGAATACAACCAGAAACAGTATGTTAGATGGCTAAGCTAATAATAACCTCAACATGTATGAATTTTTACACGAACGGGGGAACCTGACGTAGGATACCTGGAGACGTAGGGAGCAGGCAGGGATTAGGAAGGACATCTGAAGACTGGAGGGAGGGAGTATGGGGGAATCAACTCAGAAGGAGATCTCCAACCTCAGGGAGAAGTGCATTTAACACAGGGGTTTAATAGGGAGAAACATGGAACCATGGGGAACCCAAAGGGGGAAACCATGATGACATGGCATAAGCCTTGGCTAACTATGTGAATATACATTTGTTTTTGATTGTTTGATAATTATTCCCCCTCAACTGTAAGTCCATATTCAACTAATAAAGAAAAATGCAAAAAAGAAAAGAAAGAAACTCTTTTCTATTATGGTTAAAAAAAAAAAAAAACAAAACCAAAAATGACCATGACTGTCAGCTGATTTCCTCCTTATTGACCCCCATCATTCTGCCTATGCTGACTGCCTAACTTGTCCCCCTGTCTCACTGTCCTTGAGAAGTCAAATAGCAGCATCATATTGCACTGCCTCTAAATATTTTGGGAACATACCGGTGATACTGAATTTACTGCAGAGAAAACAGCAGTGTTCTTTCCTTGGAAGGCAGCAATCACAGCTAGACCAGTCTCAGGATACTCATGTCCTGTGGCAGGAATGTTGCAACCAAAACGTTAGTGAAATAAAGCACTGTATAAATCTCATCTCTTTACTGTGACATTTCTTCAGTTCAAAAAACAATGTAATGTATATCAGGAGTAACTGGAAAGCAAAGAAAATAACAGTAAAGTTGCTGAAATTTATTTATTTGTACTTTTTTTCCAAACTCTGGATCCACTCAGTTTCCTTGAGGCTTTATACAAGCATTTCTAATTCACCACTGAAACAGGACTTACAGAACACAGATCTTCCTCTTACTTGGGAGTCATTTTTTTTTCATTTCTTTGGCAATTTTGATGCAAATGAAGAGAACTTGAATGAAGCAGGCCATGTGGGGTCTGGCTATGAAAACGCTCCATCCAGTTCCGAAGCACAAAATTTGGAAATCACAGCTGATCTTAAGACCTTGGGTGACTGAGCTGGGTACAGGCCAGTCCAAGATGTATATGTATAATATATTAATATTAGACAAACTAAAGACAATTGCCCAAAATATTTCCTAAAAATAACAGAATACTTTTTAGTACTTGATATTACTTTTGAATGTACCTGTGAAGCATGAAATACCTACTTTGGAGAAGTTCCACAAAACAGTAAATTCAATGTAGAATTGTGGACTATGAAGTCATTTATATATAAAAAGTAATTAGACACATTTTTGAATCCCATTTGATTTGAAACTTACCAGTTGTACTTAAGAAGCTGATGTCCCTGAAAAGAGCATTAAATATTAATCGTTCTAAGCATCTCATGATACATTTGATGATCCCAATTTAAAGTAGTAAGGATTTTGCTTTGATTGGAATACGTCCTGTTAAGAAACAAAAGATGAAGAATTTCTACTCCCTGTGTTAATAATGAGAGCATACTTGGTGTTTATTATATTTTACTTTGCATCTTTTTATATTTTCCCTTTTTTCCCCCTTTTTCAGTTTTCTAGTATCATTTTGCTTCAAAGCTAAGTAGAAATATCTCTTGAAACTCTCTAAAGACTAACACAATTCAAGACAAATCACTTCACAAGTCTAAGGCTGTTAAAGCAACACATTCTGGCAAACCACAGGTATTATAAACCCTGGAGCAAACATTTAATAATGGCTAATTTATTTTTTCCTTTAAGAAAAATTTTGCACAGAGTATTAACACTTTTAGGAACTCGGGGTTTTGTAGAGGTTCACCAACTTCAAAGGGAAATAAAAAATATCTCAAGAGACTTTTCAGTAACTGTGTGCTGGTGGGAGAGTGTAAAGTCAATGAAGAGATTTGCTCAATTTAAAGGTTTTCTGTTGGTATGGACTATAAATTCTAGTTATTATTATCAGAAATGCATAAGTGCTGTATTTTTGAGTTGTCAGTTGAATGCCCCAGGACTTGAAAGGCAAGAACGTCCTAAACTCACTAGCTAACCTGGATTTATTCGAAGTACTGGTCAACAATCTTTGTACTTAAACCAGCCATCTTGAAAACATCTCTACTCCACTTTTCTACTCCTGAGAACAATGCCATCATTTTTCTAGGCACAGAGTTGCTCTTCTCTTCTCTTTCAAACAATCGAGTTAGCTGGTGAGTTTAGGACGTTCTTGCCTTTCAAGTCCTGTGAAACCCATTGACTTTTAGTTCCATTCCCACCAAATGGTCCTGATTTCATGGTGTTTCCATTGTCAACATTGTAGACTAATTTCTCTTCTTGTTTTCTGATACTGTTCTTCTTTCAAAACATAACTTTCATCATCTCACACCCTTGGCTCAGATATCTTCAATCATTTCCTATTGCTAAAGGATATAACTATTTTTTTTAGCCAAATAGCAAAAAATATTTAAATTTAACTCTTGATAAATCACTATTCCTTCTTTCAAAATATTCAGCTTCAGTGATTTAATTAATGCCTTGCTGCCAATTATAGCATGGACATAAGTCTACATGTCTAGGCAATTTTGGCCTAATTGACTTTGTTCAGTGACTATTTAATGGCTTTATTTGATGGTCTTTGTTAGGGGAAGATTGCTGTGAGTGACTGAAACAGACTGATGTACTATTTAGTATTTCCAGTGATGAGGGGCTCTTTGGATGATAATTTCTAGAACTGGATTGGATGATATGGTCCCGTGGAGTAGACTCCTGACTCGCCAGATCACAGTGAAGTCTCTTGGTGACTCACTAATATTATAGGCTCTGATTCATTTAATGAAGAGATGGGATTGCGGATGCACATGCTGGGACTCACGGGAGTGTACTAATACAACACATTAATAGTTTTCCCCAATACAGCAGTGAACTACATGCATTGCTAATGAGGCATAAAGCATTGACTGTATCATGGCATGTAACTGAATTCATATATTATCACATAGTGTAGATAAACAATTTCTAATTTATTTTTCTTATCTTTACATGCATTTTTGCCTAACCTGTAGAATATTCTTTCTCTTTTACCCAATTATCAAGTTTCCTTCATTTTTACGTCTCTTTCCAAGTTGGCTTTCTCCATCTTGCCTGGTAATTCAACCTTGTTTAATGCATAGCACTTCCACAGAAATTGTTGCTTCCTTCGTAGTAGGACATTTCCAAGTGCTAATTAATAAATGTGATGTCTGCCCTATTGGTTTTAATTATTTCTTCATTTGTATGGACACTCCCTGCTTCTGCACCCTGCTTGGAGAGTTAGACAGGAGTCTCCAGGAGCTTTTCCAGATGGTGGTCATTGGAGAGCCACAGAATTTAAAGTACCAATTCTTAGCACTTAATTATAAATGCTGATGACTTAGGGAGTCAGACTGAAAGAAATGAGTAGACATTTGGAACATGAGTTTTCCTTTTCCCAGTCTGTTCAGTATCCTGTGGGCTAGACTGACTGTGTGAAGAGGAGAACAAGAGAACTTGATGGAAGGAGATCTTCAGTACCATCCTGATGGGGTCCTTCTTTAAAAGCAAACATCTTGCTACCTGCTGACCACCAGGAGCCTTGAGGCCAGTTTGTATCCTGATATTTTCTCAGTACCCTGTATTCTGAGGATAGTTTCTGTTCCAGTGGCCAAGAATTCTAGTGTAATGGTTCTGGAAGCGTCTGTAATGAAGGATCAGTTATTGATTAACCAAATTTACATTATTATTTCCAACTAGTACTTTTTAAAACATCATAGAATTAATTACAACAAAAATGGAGTGAAAAAAACAAAGACATTAAAAAAGCAAGTCCAAATATGTTATAAGAACCGCCACCTAGGTGTAACATTGTCTTGGCAGACCACTATAGAAGTTTCTAAGTGCTAGCGTGCCTTGTCTAAGTCACAGTTATAGTGATGTGGGAAAATGTGTGTATCTCTCTGTATTTCTTAGCTTTGAATTTGTTCAAAGGTAAATAGAGTACACAAAGTCTAGAAAGGGAACTGTGTCATTTGCCTCTGTTTCCACAAGTTCTTAGGATTCATTGTTGCTCAGGATGACTGCCATTTTCTAAATGTTCTTGAACTTTTTTCTTTTTTTTTGAGAGGGAAAGAATCAATTTATTTATTTATTAATCTCATTTTTTGTTATTCCGACATTTAGTTGTACATGTGGCTCTAGGGTTCAAACCCAGGTCCTCACCCATGCCAGGCAAGCAGGCTAATGCTGAGCCACCTGCTTTAGTCCCCTAGATGTTCTTTTCAAGGTCAGCACATGCATATGAATGGTTCCTTTTAAAAGAGACTTGATTATTCACACATCTGGGTGTAGTGGGGGACATTTTCCTCTCATTTCCAATTGCAGGTCACAGTGTGAGTTCCACTGTTCATTGCTGACTGGAATCTACATCCCAAACACTGATTGCTTTTCTACCCTGAAACTTTTACTTCATCTCTAGCCAACTCCTTTGTATTTTGCAACTCTGTCACTGCCTTTGTTTTTGAACTTGAATTCATAGCTCCTGATTTATAGATTTTCTTATGCTGTGCGTTGTTTCGTCTTTTGCTAATTACCCATTGTTCTTTTGGATGAAGAAGCACAGCATTTTTACAGGGGCCAGCAAAAGCCAGAGGTTGGGAAAATTAGAATGTAGCTGGTCATAAATATTCATGTCGCAGAAACACAAGATGTTTATTTTCTTAACTGAAGGGTAGAATGCTTTTGTTTTGGTTTAGTTTTTTTTCTCTCAATGGAGAGGACTAGTTGACTGCTTTAATGCATTTTGGGTTATAACCTAATGTTAATAATTACTTGCCCTGATCTGCATGACCATTCATATTAGGAATCGCGTTTTAAAATACATTGTTATGCTGTACAACAAATCTTTAAATCAGCCCTACATAGAGATTTCCTGACACTTGTTAATAGGCAATACTTCTAGTACAGATTCTGAATTTACTTTAAAAATTATTAGTCATAGAGTTAATACACTTTCTGTGTGCCTTTCCCCCGTCTTTCCTTGGGTGCACATTTTTCATAATCATAAATTTTTCAAAACCAAACTATTAAAATTGGCCTATGACTACTAACTATAACATAGACATAGTTCAGATCTAACTGTTTTTTCCACTGATGTCCTTCTACTGTTGTAGGATTCAGTCTAGAACATATTGCATTTAATTGTAGTGTCAGTCTATAGCACTTCTCCAATCTTTCCTTATTTTCTTGGTCTTGACATTTTTCAGAAGTGCTGATGAAGTATTTTGTAAACTGTCCTTTTTTTGAGTTTGATGTCTTCCCATGCTTGGACTGGAGTTACCGATTTTTGGGAAAACTGCCTCAGAGGCCAGGTGGGCTTTCCATGGCTTTGTATTGGGGTTTACTTGATATCAGCAGAGCTTGTTATTGGTGATTTCAGCCTTGGTGCTTGGGTTAAGGTCATGCTTGCCACATTCTCCAATGTGAATTGATTTGATTGTCCCCCTTTCCACAGTGTGTATTGGAAATGAATTACTAATCCAGCCCTTACTCAAGGATAGGTGAATTTACCTCCACCTCCCACAGGAAGAGAGATCAAAGAATTTAAGACACATGGTGAAGCCACACACTAATTAATAAGTACCCTGGGGAGACATGCTGGAGCTAAGCAAATATCCTGCTCCTCCTCAGAGCTTTGCTCACAACTTGTAGCAACCGTGCATGGATTTTGCTTCCAGCAGTTGTTCTTATGGTGATTCGTTAATGATTCTATTGTACTTTTCCTCATTTCCTTTACATTTATTATTTGGATTTTTTAAAAAAATTGATTTCTTCCACATTTACTTTTCAATTCAATCATTAAGATAAGAATATGCACGTTGATATTTACTTACGTGCAAGTGTTAGAGACAATATCATCATTATTAGTTTAACCCCCCATTTGTTTCCAGCCTATGCACTGGGGCATTTTTAATTTTTATTATTATTTTTTTGGAATGGGGGTTTGAGCACTTATTCTCTGAGTCACATCCCCAGACCTTTTATTTTTTATTTTGAGACAGTGTCCCGATAAACGGCTCAGGGCCTTCCTGATTGCTGAGAGTGCTTTTTGTGATCCTACTGCATCAGCCTCCTGTGCCACTGGGATCACTGGCAAGCGCCAGTGCACCAGGACATGTTTTATGTCAGCACACTCCCTTCCTTTTTTGTTAATTTGGTCATTTAGATTCTTCTTTACCTTCTGATACTGTAAGATATTCCAGGATCATCTCATTTTTGTTTTCCTCCCCAGTTTCTAGGAACCACCTTTTTTTTCTTTCCCTCCCTCTTTCTTTTTTTTTTTCCTAAGAAGTATAATAGGAAACAAGATCTTTGCTGGATGTATTTGTGGTGTCATTGCTCCTCATCCTACCCAAGGGTCTGAGCTCAATTCCCTGAGCTAAGAAATACATTGATATACACTGACTTATCTACCTTCATGCACATGCACACACACACACACACACACACACACACACACACAGATGTATGTATGCATGTTTGTATAGTTCTCTGTCTTTATTAACCTGAATGCAGTGTCATTGCTACACGTGGGAGTCTAATTCCGCTCCACAGCATTCATTCTAGCTATCCTCCTTTGCATATTTGTAACTTCCTTCCCTGGCTGTGTGAAACATGACTCCCATAAGCTTCCACCTATGTACTAACTTTTTCACCTTAGACTGCGTAAGATGTAGTTTCAGAATTACTAATGATTACATTATCTACAAATCATTTTATCTTTAACCTTACAATAGTCCAGAAAAATACCTATCTCCATAACAACACAAGGTCATCTCATCTCCTCTTCTCCGCATCTGCTCCTGTGAGGCTAGGTTGTATGTTATAGTACAGTTAAAATCATTTGTAACCATCTGCATTCTATCCTGCAATCCCCTGCCATCTTCTGGATTTTGCTCTCTCATATTTGAATAGAATCATGTGCACTTAGTGATATGTAGTTCTATGGGTTTTGACAAATCAGTGCACATACCCACTGTATTCACCAAAACAGAATATTTCTTTTTTTTTAATTAAGAAATTTATTTGTTGAACAATCAAACATGCTTCTAATGAAATTTTATATATATATATATATATATGTATTTATTTATTCTGAAAATTAGATTTACCCCTGGAGCCTCCCCCTAATTACTCACCCTCATCCCTCCCTCACTCCCCCCTCTTTCCCAATACATCTATACGAATGCCTTAGGTTGTGTGTCACTACACCTTTCCAGGGGCCTAGCATGCTCGAGGACATAGGTTTGAACCCCAGCACCACGTACACAATGAGGTGTCGGAGCAACAAAAGCCATGTGAAAAACTAAAACAATATTTCTATCAAACTAAAAATACTTTTTATGGCCACATTTAGTCAACCACCTTATCCCAAATCCTGGCAACAATTGACCCGTTTTCACTATAATTTTACCTGTTCCAGATGTCATATAAAATAAAACAGAAAACATGCATTCTTTGGGTCTGACTTCTTTTACTTAGCAAACTGTATGTAAGATTAATTTCTGTTGTTGCATGAATCAATAGTATTGCCAGGGTATATGGTGAGACTTAAATTTGTTAGAAAAGAAAGACCCACAAAACAGCTTTTGAAAATAGCTAAGTTTTTTTTTTTTTAAATTTTGTTTTGTTTTTAGAAAAAGGGCAAGAATGAGAAAGAGAATCAATTTTATTTATTTTTTTCATCTAACCTTTGTTTCTCCAACACTTAATTGTGTATGTAGTGCTGAGGTTTGTACCCAGGTCCTTGAGAATGCCAGGCAAGCATTACAACTGCTCGAGACCCCTCAAAATAGTTATGTTTTTGTGCATTCTCATCAACAGTGGATAGAGGGTAAAACAATACAATCCCACACTGAAGTCCCTATAATTCTGTGATATTTTGTATTACCGGTTTTTACTTGCTTGTTTTTAACAATTCCGATAGTTATGCGTTGGTAGCTCATGGGATTTTAATTTTCTAGTAGCTAATGATGCCAAACAACTATTCATGTGCTTACTTTTCATTGATTTACTGTCTTTGGTGAAGTATCTGTGTAGATTATTTCCATTTCTTTAAAACCAGGTTTTCTGTTTTTGAGACATAAGGGGATTTTTTTTCTTTTCTTTTCTTTTTTTTTTTTTTTTTTTTTTTTTTTTTTTTTTTTTTTTTTTTTTTTTTTTTTTTTTTTTTTTTTTTTTTTTTTTTTTTTTTTTTTTTTTTTTTTTTTTTTTTTTTTTTTTTTTTTTTTTTTTTTTTTTTTTTTTTTTTTT